>JAWQRO010000117.1:0-55369 GCA_033557835.1 Helochares maculicollis
TATATATATATCCAGAAAGTATGAAACTGATCAATCCAGGAATTAGGACAAACGTTTGAAATTAAGAAATCAGCAGATACTAAAGAAGAAATTTAAAGAAAACGCTTATTTTTGGCTTACTCGGGATCAACACTTGTCGAGTAAGAACAATGTATTTGATTTTTTTATAAATTCTAACCTTAATGTTATAAAACGGTTTGAAAATCAAAAGAAAGCCCCCACTCAAGTCCATGACCTGAATCATGTTGTAATGGTACCGAAGGCATAATGATGCAAACTTTACAAAGTACAGTTGTGGTGCTCTTATTATGTCAAGATTTTTCATTCGCTAATTTTTATTAACATTTTTTTTAACTATTCGTTTACTTGAAATTAAATCAAAACTGAAGCGCTCTCATGTTTTCTAGGCCTTGCGACCGAACTTTTGCAAGATCGTAATACCTCCTGTTTACTATACTTCCTATAGTAATCTGAGAATGTCAAAAACGCAGTTTTCTTTCTCAAATACTGTTTAATTACAAAGCTGATTACAACTAATTTTATTAATTTCTGTTGCAGGTAAGCGGTAGAAATCATCAACCAACTCGATCCTACTAGTTACGTAAGTTTAAAAAGTATAAAACTTGTTTTCAACTTGTAAGTGCAAGACTATTGTACCAAATCGTTTCGAGCTTTCTGGGAAAAGTTAAGTTAACAATAATAAAAAATTCGAGGTATATATTCTACAAAACATGAATACAAAAAAGGATATTATGCCCGCTAGAAACATATTGAACACAAAATATACCAGATGCGCAAGTAAAAATGTCGTTTTGTTGTCAAGAGATGGCGTATGAAATCTATTGAAGTAACCATTTCAACCCAAAGCGCCATTGTTTGGTAAGACTGCAAACACTATAACACGTTATATTTGTTTAGTTGTTTAGGAGTTAGTAGCATACTTCCTTTTAGTGTTCAATCAAAAGAAAAAGGCATCGAAAAGTTATCGAAATCATGGAGAGGCTAACGGCGACCTTGCTTTAACGGTCAAGGCTTGTGAACGCTAGTTTCAACGATTCAAATGTGGCGATTTTAATGTTATTGACAAAGAATGTGAAAATTGCCCAAAAAAGTTTGAAGACGACGAAATACAAGCATTATTGGACGATACACAAACACAAAAAATGATGGCGGAAAAGTTGATGTTACTCGGCAAGCAATTTCCGATGGCCTGAGAGCCATGGGGAAGATTCAAAAGGTTGAAAAATGGGTTTCACACAAACTGAACGAACGATAGCTGAAAAAACGAAAAACTGTGTGGGAAATGCTGCATTTACGCCATAATAGAAAGGTTTTTTTTGCATCGGGTTGTAAGTGGCAATGAAAAATGGATATATGTTGAGAATCAACATCGAGTTCTAATCCGGATCGTTTTGAAAGGAAGGCAATGCTGTGTATGTGGTGGGATCCGAAGGAAGTAGTGTACTACGAGTTTCTCAGTCTCGGCCAAACTGTTAATACCGTTTGCTACCGACAACAAATGATCAACTTAAACTACTCATTGATCGAAAAACGCCCAGAATGGGACCGAAGACACAGCAAAGTCATTCTGCAGCATGACAACGCTCCCGCACATTCAGCTAAAGTGGTCAAAGAAACGATTTCTTCGCTTGGTTGGGAACTCCTACCCCACCCGCCGTACTCACCATACCTGAAGCCTTTTGATTATCACATCTTCTCATCGATGGAACCCGCACTGGCTAAGCAACACTTCAAGACTCGCAAGGACATACAAAAATGGCTCGATGAATGGATATCAATGAAATTTGAAGCTTTCTTTTGGAATTGTATCAATAAATTGCCCAAGAGATGGACAAAATGTGTAAAAAGCGAGGGTTAATACTTTGCATAATTAATATTTTAACATTGTTCTTAAATGACTGCGCATTTTTCATGAAGAACACGACATTTTAAACTTGCGCACTCTGTATGTATCTAAGCCTACAAAATAAGGAGTTAAATAACAATTTATCAGAATGCTGGTATAAGTTATACATCAAACTATAAGCTTAAGATTTTTTATGACAGGTTAGACAAAAACATAAAATTATCGATTTCGAAATCTACATTAAAATATATGCATGGTTTTTTTAGCCATTCATTTGCATTGCTTATGAGATATGATCACTCATTAATTTCAATAAATATATTATTTAATGAAGTGAAAAAATTAATAAATCTATCCATATTTATCAAAATAATTATAGCACAAAAACTATTCATTAAGCTATCTCTTTGTCAATTAATTTTTAATTTAAATTTAATTAACTTTAGTACCAAAACTATTTTCAATAACCTTCAAATATTCAAAAATTCAATACTGTTGCTTTGCGTCTGTAACTTTTTCACAAATTTTCATATAATTAGTCTCGCTACTAAAAATGTTTCAAATAGTGATGTAATGTAAGAGGAGGGCCCATGTTAGAGAACCAAAAATTTATACCAAGGTTTCAAATCTTTATACAATGAAAAATGTAACACAATCTTTTATGACATCCTCACAAAATCCTTAAAGCTATAACTCAAAAGCTTTGAGTGAAAAAGAGGAAAACATTTGAAAACGAGAAGCCTTCAAAATATCTGTATAACCACGTTTTAAACAATAAATTACAACAGTTAGAGAAAGACGAATATGAATAGCCGACAAAGTGTGTCTAATATTTGTTCATGTATTCCATAGACGGCATAACAGCCAATATATTATTACATAACGTATTTAAACGCGCTGAATAGTGCAGCAGAAGCCGCAAGTGTGAAAAAACACATTTATATTCATCAAGTATAAGCTAATTTCCATTTAATCGTTTCGCGGATTAGATAAGAGGAGAATTTTCCACATTGTAATCAAGTTTTTACTCCATTAAAAAGTGGCCCTGTCGAATTCATATTCCCTAAATGTCATCTATCATACCGTTGTCAATGTCAGTCATCAGTTTTTCGCCTCTGCTTCTGTCGTTGTTGAACTGCCTGCCTGCCTGCCGATGCGGTGCTGCTGCTGCTGCTGCCTGCCACCCACCCACCGACATAGCTGCTCCTCTCGTCCGAGACGGCCAAACGCTTTATGAATTATGAGGAAACTCAAAGGCAAAAACACTCTGAACATTCATGTGTGCATGCATAATTATTCCTCTGATGGCTTCATTTTCTGTTAATGTGTCAGGCAATCAAGTAACATATAGTTAAATGCTCTAATTTAAAATTGTTGTTTTTCCATTACCGTGCTGAAATATGATAATTTAATACCACAAACCTATTGGATTTTGCAATAAGCGATGACATATTTTTAGACAATGTATTATTTATAGTTTGCGCACTAGTTTTTGCGAAAGATATTGGTCATTTTAGCTCAGACTCAACAGATAAGGAGGCTCCGTCTGAGTCTTCTTAACTTTAAATGCGTAGAAGGATGTTGTTGTGCTTTTAGTACTGTGATCAAAAAGTTTATAAAATGTAAATTCCTTATTTAATCTTCCAAATCAATTTCATCACTTTTAAAGTAATCCCTGTCCGATAAAACGCATTTTTGTCAACGCTCTTTCTAGTCCTCGAAACAGTCGGAATAGTCTTTTTCCGGTATAGCGTTCAAGATCTTCTTCGATTCGGTTTTTATCTCCTCAATCGTATCAAATCGGTATCTTCGCATTGGTCTTTTGAATTTGTTGAATAGCCAGAAGTCGCACGGAGCCAAATCAGGTGAATACGGTGGTTGCGGAACGATATGAGTCGAGATTTTGGCAAAAAAGTCGCGAAGAACCAATGCAGTATGACATGGTGCATGTGGCATCAATCGATCCTTCAAAATGGTTTGGGCTGAGCCAAATGATCTTCCAACAGTATCAGCGAGGTCTCTAATTGTCAATCGATGATTTTCTAGCATTAAATCTTTCATTTTTTGGATCTGGCAGTCGTCGTTAGACGTTGACGGTCGTACAGAGCGCGGTTCGTCTTTGAACTCGTGGTACTAATTATAAACGTTTTCTTGTGCCATAGTTTGATCACCAAAGACCTTCTTCAACATTTTCAATGTTTCCGCACAAGAATATTCGTTTCGCAAACAAAATTTGGTTGGTTACAAAAACACATGTAATTCGGCGATAATTAAAGCTTTTGACAAATAGACACATGGCAAATGTTATAGACAATTCTAGTAATATAGCAAAAAAAAAATTACCTGCCTTCTTTATGCCCAGGAGTTTTAAATGACAATTTCACCGTACATGCAGTAGTACAAAAATCAAACTATATCGACTCACTTTAAATCATTAAATTGCAATTATTGGGTTGGTAACTAAGTAATTGCAGATTTCACTCATAGATGGCTTCAGTTGAATTTTTAGGTTTGCAGACATAGTACAAATGTAAAACCCATTTTGTTATTTGATAGTTGGCAATTTAGCTGTCAATCAGTAAAAAAAGTTTTTTGATCGGTTGCGCAGTTTTCGTTTGGCCTTCGTTGAAAAATGGAATATCAAAAGAAACATTTTCGCCATATTTTGCATTTTTATTTCCGCAAAGGGAAAAACGCATCGCTACCTCATTAAAAGTTATGTGCTGTTTATGGTGACGAAGCCTTAAAAGAACGGCAGTGCCAACATTGATTTGCCAAATTTCGTTCTGGTCATTTTTCAATCAAAGATGAAAAACGCTCTGGTCGTCCAGTTGAAGTTGATGACGTCCTAATCAAAGCATCAATCGATTCGGATCGTCATAGTACAACACGTGAGATTGCAGAGAAGCTTCATGTATCACATACATGCATTGAAAATCACTTAAAACAACTTGGCTATGTTAAAACACTCGATACATAGATTCCTCACGAACTGAAAGAAACGCATTTGACGCAACGCATTAACAGCTACGATTTGCTAAAGAAACGTAATGAAAATGATCCATTTTTAAAACGAATGATATTTGGCGATGAAAAATGGGTTTTTTACAATAATATCAAGAGGAAAAGATCGTAGAGCAGGCCAGGTGAACCAATTCAAACAAAATCAAAAGCTGATATTCATCAAAAGAAGGTTTTGTTATCCGTTTGGTGGGATTACAAAGGAATCGTCTATTTTGATCTCTTACCAAGCAACCTAACGATCAATTCTGATGCCTACATTGAACAACTAACGAAATTAAACACTGCAATCGAAGAAAAGCGGCTCGAATTGACAAATCGAAAAAGTGTTGTATTTCATCATGACAATGCAAGGCCACACACATCTTTGGTCACTCGGCAAAAATTATTGGAGCTTGGTTGGGATGTTTTGCCACATCCACCATATAGTCCCGACCTTGCTCCATCTGATTACGTTTTTTTTTCGATTTTTACAAATTTCCTTGAATGGTAAAAAATTCAATAATGATGATGGTGTCAAATCATACCTGATTCAGTTTTTTGCTAAGAAAAACCAAAAGTTTTATGAACGTGGGATTATGATGCTGCCTGAAAGATGGCAAACGGTCATTGATCAAAATGGGCAATACATTACAGAATAAAGTTATTTAGTTCCATTTCTAAAAAAATCCGCAATTACTTAGTTGCCAACCCAATATATTGCTTGCGTTTAGTTAATATCTCGTCGGTTTTTTATGTGTTGTGAAAATAGAACTAATAAAAATGTAAATATTTATGAAAAAACGACTTAAAGAACACTAAAATTGTCTGTTTTGTAGCCAAAGCTTGTTTCAATCACTCCTTATAAGCATTATTATTGACGATTTTTACATACATTAGTTTCAAGTGTTTTTAGGGTATCGATATTATGTTTCTCTTGTATTTCTCTGTTTGAAGGTGACTTCAGACACCTTGATGGTTTTATTAATTCCTAGCAGTTTCAGAATATTAGCAGGTTTATTCTTGTAGAACATGCTGAGTAGATATGTAGCAATTGGAAAAATTTAACTTTTAAGTTTTATTATATTGTTTCATCTGGTTTAATTGACGTATTTTGACACGTTTGAAGTTATAAATTACAATAAAAGCAACTACTCACACACAGCAATTAAAATGTGCAAATTAATCTAAACTATGCAAAGACTGACGTTTTGTAATAGTAGATTCATTATCTTTTTTTGAAAAAACTTTCATAAGAAGAGTTAGTATTATATAAAATATTTAGAATCTGAAAACTGTGAATTATTATATTTGCCTACCTTGGTATGAGACTCTCAAATTGCCAGAAAATACAAACGATTTCGTGTTACGCATACAATATATATCATTTATTTTCTTTATTATGATCTCAGTAATTCATTATGTGTTAGGCAAGAAGCTGTAACTAAAAAATGACTAATGGGTAGCTCGGTGTTCATGAGCATCGGCATAACATAATTTATTCAGAATTTGACCAAATATTTTTATTAAATGCTTCAGATTTAATGCTAAAAAAGTAAAAAATCCATTTAGTACTTACATTTCCCAACTGCATTTTAAAATTGATGACGGATGGTATTCTTTACTTAAGACAAGCATGGTTATGGAATCGCGGTGTTATAACACTAATATTGTCGTAAATGTTTCTGCTAGTTACATTTTAGCCATCAATGTGACATGATTAGATTTGATAACGTCAAGTTTTTCAAATCTTCTAGATTTCATTTGCTCACTTTGTATAAACTAGTCAAAGACTAATAAAACAAAGTAAAAACTAGACATTTGTACATTTGATAATACAAAGCGGTGGATAAGCGCTCGGAAATTTTTTAGATTTCAACAGCCCACTTAGAATTAACTAGTTACGGACTACGCTACTGAAGAACCTTTCAAAAAAGCAAGAGGGTTTTTATTCCAAAATTTATTAGTTTTGGTCATGAATAGTGTTTGAAGAAATAAAAACTAAACATGTGTAGATTTGATACTGCAAAGCGGTAGATAAGCGCTTAGAAATATTATAGATTACAACAGCTTATTTTGAGTAAACTAGTTAAGGACTACGAAACTGAAGTAACCTGTCGAAAAAACAAGATCTTCCATCACGTGTTAGCTGCATACTGACCGTCAATGCTGCTTAAGAAATAAAAATTAAACATGTGTAGATTTGATGATTTAAACTGATCGATAAGCATTCAGCAATCTTCTAGATTTGAACTGTACACTTTGAATAATCTAGTCGAGGACTAGGAAACTGAAGAAACGTCTCGACAAAAACAAGAGGGTTTCTTTTCCATAATCTGTTAGTTAAATTTTTGCGATTAGTGCCACCAATTAATTACGGATATGTCCAACAATAACTCGATGTAAACTCATAACAAAAAAGCCCTTATATAATCTAGTTGCAGAATACATAATGTGTATGCCTGTATTAATAGTAGGTTTATTGGAATGACATGCGCCTGAAAATCAGCGACGAAAATCGTGTAACGTGCCGGTGTTCAGCCGCAAAAACCACATAAATCTTCTACTCAAGAAAGTGCCTGCCTAATAAATATATCTCCACCGTAAAAACTACCAGGGGGCGTAAATTTTTTCAACGTAAACACATTAATAATGTCATTTCTGTAAATTATTACCCAAAATATATGCGTCCGCAGCGACCAAAGAGCAAGGTACATGAAAATAGAGGGTAACAAGTGTAATATATGGATGAGTAGGGCGGAAAACCGGGAGACGTCGGACACTGTTGTGTTGTGTCCGCTCTATTTCGCAACCACCCTGTCGACACGTTCTCCTGCTCGCCTTGTTTGGAGCTTCTATGTATATGTTACTCCCTCAACATAGCCGCCGCCGACCGGGATCTCGCAGATGATGAACGAGAGTGCCTAACCTTTCCCCAGGCAGTTCTGTGCTACTAACTGAACTTATCAAATAACAGCGGTAACTGCATGTGATGGCTATTAAAGAAGCAAAACCTTTTTGGGGTAGAATATATGAGTGATTACCTTAACTGGAACGGCCCCATCTTTCGAGCAGCTTCGTTTTATAGACTTCAAGAGAAAAGCAGTTTAGTTTAGGTGTTTTTAATTTAGGGGATTTACTTGGCTACCGGAAAATGTGATTTATTACTTATAAAAACCGAAAACTTATAAACTGAATTACGCATGGGCGCGCTAACGCTGTCAGATAGTTCAAATCTTTATCGCAAGGAATCTTTTGAGAGTATCTATAATCAAAGACGGACATCTCAGCGTTTTCCAAGGCAATCCATAACCGATTTTTTTAAGAACAAGAAGTTATTGAAAGTAAATTCAAAACGAAATCGGTTGGGCCCCTAAATGAGATCCTTGCGAGTTATGTTTAAAGCCCTGCACGTGAAGACCTCACCGCCAGCTCCAGCAGTAACTAGAAACTCTATTTATTTAGTTTACGCCTACATAAACCAAACCAAAACGAGCTTCCGTCTTTGTTTATGGTAGCGCTCCTGCTCCCGGAATTCCCTTTCCAAATTGAAGAATTGGTGTTTATGAATGACCCGAAGGCATTTTGCCAGCTCACTTCGAGCAACTACATGGAGGATACTTCTAATTCCAATTTAGAAATAACAGCTGCAGTATTGTGTGTGTGAAGTGCCATGTTAAACCGTAACCCGAGAACTCACACCATCCAGTTCCACAGCAACTTCCCTCAATATTCTCTGGCAAACTCCGCAGTTCCATGCATTCTGCGTCCGTGCATTTCTACTTATAAGTACATTTGTTATTTGGATGCTAAACAATATAGCTGAAATTTTAATCAACTGGTTTATAGTCGTTACGTTGTCTACGCTCTTAGCAGAGGTTCTGTTTTGTGTACATCTGGTACTAAATTCTGGAATTAAAGTGAGATTCCACAATGGATAATGTTTGAAAGTTTCAAATGGCAATTACTGTGTATGCTGATTTAACTACGTTATTGTAGGTACCTACGTTTTAATTAATAAAGATTTACTAGTTGTATGCGCCCCCGGGCTGCTACTGCTATGAAAGGAGGGCTAGTTCTGCTCATTTACATATATGATTGCGGCACGGGTTGTTGTAATAATCGTTTAATGAAAATTTAGGATGGATTTCTGGTTTGTTTGAAAAATGAATTCCAATAGGATAAGTTGCCTATTTCGATTCTGCCTAGAGTACGATTTATTTATTGTATGGTATGTATTCTTATTCAAATTCCTTTTATATAAAACATACAATTATAATTGGGTTTTTACCAATGCATCAATAGTTTATAAAGATAGGTGTAATACATTTTTTTTAAACACGAACAAACAAGATTGTATGAATACATAATATAATTTTCTTATACTTGAGTTATAATTAAAAAACAGTATTCTTCCTAATTCAGCTGAATTATTACAATCAAAAACGCTTGATTCGTACGTAATGAAATAAAAATAGGGGCGAATATGAAGTGGGTGGTGAATAGGGTGTCGATGCATTAATGCGTATCCCGAACTAGCTGTCGAGTGAGCTAACGATATTTCAATTGCCCAGAGGGACAAATAATCGAAACCATTAATTATTAGATGAGCCGTATAGTCAACACGGTTTGTAACTTTGGCCATTGTCACGTGACACACACTATTGTATCTTAGGTCCATTGTAACCAAACCAGTAGCATCACAAGGGCAAATTTGCCTACCACAATGGCCGCCTCCGATCCACGTCCTGGACAAGAGTGTTCAAGGCCAAACCAAGTCCCTCATAGTCCATCCGTGATTAATAACCGTCATCCCGCAGCTCAAGTGGGCTATTAAATTTCTTTGCCTTATAGTTTGCCGAGACAACGGAATGATATCAGAGCTGCAATTGACACCGAAAAGTTGATGCTACGAAACGTTTCACGCCATTTCAGGGCAGTGTTGAGCAATAACCCTTAAAATTTCAAGATACCCAAGTTAATACAAAATGTACGCAATTTGCCAATTTTTATATTTATCGGACAATAATACAACACCGTAACTTATCAAGGGATTTATGTTTTTGTAGACCAAAGTGAGTTTATTAGTTTGCGTGCGTGGCTAATTTGACTGCTGATTTCTATTGTGTCGTTTTGATTTTAGTAGTTGAAGCTTAGATCCTACATCTCCTTGAGTTCTATATGAAATTACTTTGTAACAGGACATCGTTCGCAGTTCTTTGAAGTAGCTGGATTTCATTATAAGGTACTTGCTATACGGATTCTTTGGTTTGAAAAGCAGAAGACAAAACGGAAAATAATGAAAATCCTTGCCAATAAAAAATATGATGCAAATTTGATCGTAAAACTATAATAATGAATTATATTAAGTCTGAATTAACAATGTTAATCTTGTGTTCGAAGGAATTAACATGATTTTTCTACTTAGATAAAAAAAACTTTCAGTAATTGTTTATTATAATTATTCAGAATGAAGTTGAAAATCTAGAAAATAGATCGAGAAAAGTCATAATGAAATTTCCGGATAACAATCATGATATTCCATTAAATTTCGCATGTTCGTAATTAGATTATAAATCATGTACCTTAGACCTGAAAAAGACCTTGTAAAGTTACAATATATGCATATTACTGAATTCATTTATCTTGCAGTCATGATTTAATTCGTCAATGGGTTTTGATGTTGTGAATACACTTTTGAAAGAACATCATAAACTCGAAACTTACTGATCTTGCGGTCTTGAATTTTTAATCTTCCATGAACTACAATATTTAGAAGTTATGAAATTTATACTTAAAGGGAACCCGACATTAAAAGCTCAAATTAATTGTGACTAAGAAACGTACATAACAAATTTAGCAAGATAAATCCTCTTGTTTTTCTCGCAAGCTTAGTTTTCTTCAGTTTTATAGTTTTGATTAGTTGATTTAATGTGATCAGTTGAAATCAAGAAGATTTCTTAACATTGAAATACAGCTTTTCAAAAACTTCTGTTAAAGGAGAATTCAAGGATTTAAGCTTGCAATTAAGGATTGATTTGCATACAGGAACCCATTCTTAAAATGAATTTATATGAAGAAAATATATATGCATATAATTCAGTAAAACAAAGATTGCGTAGAGCGCCAAAAATAGTTAAATCATGATCACATATAACCTCGAAAAAGACAAACATTATTTTTCTGAAATCTGAAAGCGTTTTTTGCGTTTAATTTCCTTGCTGTGTTCATATAATAGCGAATCGAGCACCAAATTAATTTTGTTTACTTTAGATTCGCTCACTTTGTTCGCGTGCCCTTTGTGGAGGTAAGTTACATGGAAGAATGAACACACTTAAAAATATAGAGCCTAAGTGCAGTGAAGACATGACGCGATAACAAATTTCAGATTTTGAATTTTCATTTGTTTTGTAATATATAACAGCAAAACATGAGCAGAGTAAAGGAAGTTTGCTTTATTTGAATTGCAAGGAATGAGTGAGGGAAACGAACAAATCTCGATTTAGCGAGTGAATCCCGAGTAAGCGAAGCATAAGCCTATTTGTGTTGAGACTGCTATGGTACCTTAGGCACGAGATTTCGACAGAAATTTAGTAAAGAAATAATGTGCTTCGCTGAATACGTCAACATTTTGAAAAAAAATCTATTTATCTTATGATATTCTCTCTGTCTTGTCAAAAGATATTTTAATGGCAGAGTTTAAATTGCATTTACAGTAATATCAGTTTCCATTTAAATCATGTGTTGTTTTTTAAATGAAACATCACTTAAAGCGCATGTCTTGTAATAAGTAAATACCTTTGTAAGCTGCACTCACGTCAATGTAAAGTTGTGCCAAATATGTAATCGATATTGTTGATAACTTTTTCTGTTAATTGCAATATCTTATTACAAGTATTGAAGTATAAAAATTCAAGAACTGAATCTTACTATTAATAGATTGCGTAATACATAAGAAACGTTTTCAAACCAACTGATATAGCTTAGTTTGCTGAAATTATAGGAAGACAATAATCACATGCAAAAAAAAATCAAGTAAGGAAGTAATCATATGAAGAAATATATTTTTAAGTAAAGAAATTTACTATGAAAATAATAATTTAGATTGCCGATAAAACAATTAAAATATCCCCATTATGCAAGGTACATTGCTGTGCCCTCTCTAAGCAGCAATATGTCAAGTCGTGAACAAGCTTCGCTTACTCGAAATTCGCTTGCTTCGCTGGCTCATCTCTCGTATAAACGAAGATGCAAAAATTAGCACATTTTAAAAGTGCCTTAAAAGCATTAAACGGTTGCAATTCCCGAGTAAGCAACGCAAAAATATATTTCTTCATGAATAAACCGTGAATTAATGCATGCGATCTCAACACAAATGTGCTAGAAACTATAACTGCAAGAAATAGTAAATTCATGAATATAAATCAAAAGATAAATTTTGCGTGTTCACTTTTTATTGTTTCATAACACGTCTCGGGTAAACAAAGCTTGATTGATGTATGTCGTCATTTGACTTGCGAGCCCCGAGTAAGCGAAGCTGGAAAAACCCAAGTAAGCGAAGCTAAAGCATCTTTAGATTGAACAGTCATCTTAGTCTTGCGAAAGCAATATTCATTGTGAAAAAATATTGTTACTAGCTTTTTAAAGTAGTAGAAATTCGTAAGCAAATACATTTTCTTTATTAACATATAGTCTCTCACTCTCTTTCACTCAGAGACGTAACAATAATTATGGCCATTGTTGCTTATTACTGTATATCATACACGAGTTAGTATTGTAGTTTCGGAGAATCGGAACAGATATATTATTATTTAAATTTTCGTGCCAGGAAGCTACTTATTCTAAAAGAGTTCTTATCAAAGTTTATCTCTGTTAAAAGCCTGTAATAACAATTGTTATGTAACATTAGAAGAATTGTTGTCATTGCAATGTAACTACGAATCCTTATCATTATTTTACTTTTATATGTTGATTTGTAAAACTGTTGATGATTATAAAAATATTAAATAATGCGGAATAAGAGGACAATACGGCAAAGACAAATTGTGTTCTGTTTTTAAATTTCACTAATGACGCATACTAGGTTTGCAAAATGCATAAATTGAAAGGGAGACTCAAAGAACAGATTGTTAATCTGGCATTCTACAAAAGTAAGAATCTTTGGAGCAGCAGAAGTTCATTTAAAATAGAAAATACTCCATATTCTTGGTAACGCGAACATATTGCATTATATTCGTTGAAGTTTACCGTGAGGAAGCATTAACGGTGTGCAAACTCGCTAAAGAATCACTCCAGCTACCTGGAGTTAAACGAAACAGCGTTGTTATTCTTATCAAGAAGTAACCCTTAATTGCTGTTATACAACTTGGGAAATTGAAACAATTTAATACAGACACACACACGCCCAGCTATATACAGAGGGAGCGTTACATGAACTTGCGAATCGTAGGTGTTAACTTTGAAACAACATTACATGTTGTAATTGCCAACACTATGAAACCGCAAGACCCTACTAAGTTACCAACCTCTGCAGTTGTACCAAACATACACATATACACACCCATACAGGCACCGGGGGCAGACCAGACCGGTGGCGGTGTAAAGTTGGTCTTACAATTAGTAAGATAAGCTAGTAGAGATAGCACCTTAGAATCTCTCCCTGTATTATTACATGTGCAGTAAGTAGTTGATTTAATAAGTTGATACAGGCGCTGCCAGCGTTGCATAGCCATAGACACATTAACAGTTGGGGTTTACTTCGTCAATGAAACGAAAGAAACACAGTAAGTCATAGAATTAAACTTTTTTCTCTATGGTCAAATATTTATTTAACTGAAGGTTGCATGTCGAAAATCAATTTTTCCGTTTACGATGCTTATAAAAGTACGTTGTTAAGATTTAAGCTTGATAGAAATTAAGTATCGCAGTATACATACTTAAGATTGATTAGTATTGTTATTCATAATTTATTCCACCATAAAATCGCTACAAAGAGCTGTTTCATTAACCAAACATGACATATTTATTCCATATAAAGCTGCCACGGCCCACGAATTTTACATTGTTTTCACCAAATAAGAAATATCTAAAATAGAGTTCAATATACAAACAAATCGTTTTCCAAACAGATAAGCTAATACATTCAGTTTTATTGACGTACTGAGTTTTTGTGCCTACGCTCTAAAATATTAAAGAGCTTCGTCACATGAGCTTTCAGCAAGAAATTTTTAAAATTCAATCATACAGCCGCTCGTGAAATTATTTCCCAGAGAGAATCCCATAAAGTATAGACTGCCAAAGAAAGTGTCGTGGAGTTTTACGTTTCTTTTTCATTTAATAAAACCGTTGCCGTTCGGATAATAGTCGAACGTACTCAGGGGGTGGCAATTGCTGGTAAAAATGCGGTCCTTGAATGAAAATGTGTAATACCCTTTCGAATAGCGACGAATTTCAATCAGGTGTCGCCCCTCTATGCTAAAGCCACTCTATTCAAGTATGTTATTGGGATAATAGAACAGATTCTATATATCTCCTATTTTCAGTTTTTCCCGACAGTACAAAAGAATCGCATTTCTATGGGTGTAGTACGAAACAAATCAATGTTTTAAACCGAACGAAATTAAAATGCGTTTTTAAAACCAGACCGAAAATTATTTTTTCAAGCTACTGAATACGCCATTCAGTATTTTTTGATAATTTTTAGTTTTGAATGCTGACGGGATAGAATGGTAACGATAAACGAGTTTAATTGTTATATAAAAATTGGAGTTAAATTTTTATTGGAATTTGGGGGATGCGCTCGTTCCCTGAAAAAAGCCGCATATAGGTTGTTAAAATTGAGCGGTTTCGTTGAATCTCCAATTTGCTGTGCACATGTCATTAATTACATATTGTTTCCCCTCCCTTTCCGATTGGAGCGCGAATTGCAATAGATTTGATTTTAAATTTTATTCAAACATTTAGCGCTTTTTCCACGGTTATTCAAACGCAACAGCGAATTCCCACCGAATACGAATGGAAAGTTTAATTTGAATTTTTCCAAACAGTTGACATAAATTCACCGTTCGAAGCTTTTTAAGTCGGCACACGGAGCATCATGAAATATTAAAAAATGCCAATATTGGATTAACCTTCTTCACAGGATTTAAGAGCGGTATATTTATGGAAACGTTGGTTGCAGCAAAAACGGCCGTTTATTTAGTACCTAAAGTCCAGGCAAGTTGCCATCGGTATTATTGTTAGAATGTATAGCAGTAATCGCCTATTTAATCTACTAATAAATAAAGTTAATAACAGTAAAGTATGCAATCAGGAGTTCATCAAACTTTGTTTTGAGATTATACACATGGTTTTAGTGGAAATATGCATAATAGTTAATTATATATTCAGGTAATCTAACACAAATCTGATATTTAGAACGTGGTTACTGAATGTATACTACATGTTCACTACACGTATTATTATGTTATGGGAACATGTATTTAGATATTACTGTGCGATATGTTATTGAAAATCAGGATTAAATACGCAGTGTATGAGGAAAAATCCAAATTTCTAGGGTCTCTATTAAGTGCTTTTATTTTTACTTCTTTGTGCTAAATTCACGTCGATAATAATGTAGTCAAACTATTCCCCCAAGGTATTTATATCAATTCTACACTAAAGATTCTAAATTTATTATAATTAACTTTAATATGAGCTTAATTTAAGAAATAATTCGACTTTAGTTTGTAATCTACATTTCAGGTAGTTTATTCAGGTACTATGAACTACTCTTGACTTGTAAAAGAGGTGCTCTGTTGACTTTTAATGGAAAGATTGAGTCTGAAAATCTCACTTTTAACAGTTAAAAGTATAAGCATAAGATAATACGTAGAAACGAATATACTCGTGACTCAACCATGTTATAAGAATGATTTTTCAAGGATTTTTATTACTCCAACGCTTGGTTTTAACTACCAAAAATTATTCTCAATTTTAAATAATATATTAGGTTTGTGTTTACAATTATTACTAAAACTTGTTTCCTTCTTTTTTGGTTTGGTCTCTAAAGATACTCAAATTCTACAAACTGATTAAAATTTTGATTATATTCTAAGAATTGTTGTAGTGTAAGTATGTACCAATGTGTTTTTGTTGTGGAAACATATTCTCAAAGTATTGGAAGGATGCTTCGAAAATATACAGCTAAAAAAAAGTATTTTGTTTGTTTCTAACAAAAATAGAATTTTGTATAAGTTTCATCATTAGAAAATACTATTGTCAGACAATTTCCCAAAAACCACCTAATAGAAAGATCTGTTGCTATAGAATTTCGATACTTATTCAAGCTATATTTTTTTTAAATATGCATTAAGTTAAAGAAGATAAGAAAGGAAAAAATTATATGTAGAGTGAAGTTACTGCACCATTGCAGAAATAGACTAAATTGTGTAAAATTCTTAATTGTTCAGATGTTCTTCATCATCATTTCCTTGATTTTCCTCTTGACTTTTCATAACTATTATTCTGGATTCTTTCGAGATAATTTTATATATTTGTCATATTAATTCAATCTACGTTCATGCATCTCACCACATCACTCTTGGTAACTTGACCATAGAAATCAGCATTATCTAGGAAAGAAATCATACAACACACGTTCAATCCAAAGTCAATATTTTTTTACAATTATCCAATACGCTTCACTTATTAGACAGATCTACAAGTATGACGTTTAGTTGATTTTAAGTAAAAAGTATGAAAATGATTAAAGAGAACAAAGCATAAACAAATCAAAAAAATAATCTTGTCAATAATATGAACAGTGAACAGATTTTATTATTGTAGAATTCTTCTAAAAGTAAGCAAAACTCCATCATTTTGATATAAAATGTCCTAGCACCTTTTCCTTGAATTTATTCTTGATTTGATGCTATTAACAGCAAGCATTATTTAATTTTAAATATGAATTTATGTATCTATTCGAATAAATTATCATATACGTTTTCTATATATAATATACATTTGATTTAGTTAGTTCGAATTTTTTCAAGCTTATTTCGAAGATTTTTTTAGCAACCTCTTTACACATACAATCAGTGCAATAGAATATCTAGAAAACGAATAAATAATGGTAGAAATAATTTATTGTCTATACCTTGGTTAAATTCAGTCTCGACCACACCTCTCTGCTCAATCAAAATTAGCTAGTAGAATGCAAATTCTCCCATTGCATTAGTGTTTTTAGGCGAACTGTAGTATAATTCATTGTCTTAAGCAAATATTTATAATACTAAAATCTGTTGAAAATTTTGAATATTCCTTCTAAGACAATTACTGATTTTAGTATAAATATGAGCAGAATTTTACAGATAAAATATATTGCCGATATAGGAAAAGAGATACTTCGAAATATTGGTATGAATTTTCAAAAGACTGTAGCATTTTACACTGCAATTGCAAACACTTTTCTAATTATTCGTTAAAGCCTGAGAATAATTACAAACATATAAAACAACTAATCGTTGAGAATTTTCGTTGGTGTAATATAAAGTGTCGAATGGTATCTAGTTAGAACAATATTTCTATAGTAAGAGTAACAAAATTCACTAAATCAAAAAAGTCGACTTAGCTGACCATTTTCAACATAGTTTTGTCGATTGAATATGAGACTGCTTCTAATAATTTTTTGAACAAGGAGGCATATTCCTGTCTACAGGTTGATAATTTACTTTAAAATGGAATAGATTTGTTAACGTATAGTCAGTGTACTGAAAATAATTAGTAGCCTAACTCTTTGATTCCTTGCAAAAAGACAATGGCGCTTGAACTCACTGTGAATCACATGATTGTTGAGATAAATGAGGATAAAACAGGAACGTTTCTGAAAAATAGTCCTGGAAAAACATGTTAAGAATGAAGATTCTTGATTCTTCGATTGTATGAATTTTGCAAAAATAAGCGAAAGTGCCTAAAACTGTATGCAGATGAAAAATTCGTCAGCATCATTTCTTTGAAGTTTTTCTTGACTAATTTTTTAGCAAATATAATGCAATTCTAAGTACTACTACAAAAATATTTGCACAACTATTAGTTATCATATGAACTGTTTTATACTGAATATAGAAGAGTCTCTTATCTCAACCAGAAATAGCCAACAGATCGCTTTGATATCCTATTAATAAATATTCTGAAGCGTGGAAGTCAAACAATATTGGAAAAGATGTTTTGTATATAAATGCATTTGATGGTATATTTGAAATAATATAAGTAAATAGGAAAAAGCTCTCAGTAATACTCTGTTGTATCCCAGATTTCAACGCATTCCATTTGATGGAGATATTTTTACGTCACAAAACAAATATCGTTCCATTGAGAGAAATTAAAGTAATGATTTTTTCTTGAGCCACGAATTTTGAACAGTTATAGAAAAATCATCATTTTAGAAATAGGGCTACAGTGATGGTAGATTTTGTTTTTTAATATAGAACAAAACAGACAGTAGCAGATTTATTTATTATTTCATGTTTTTATATTTATGTCGGTAATTTAAATAGAGTATTATTCCCAAATTTTCTATGTTTTTGGTAAAAATCCATGGAGAAGAGTTTAGAAAATTCTCGATTTGTTCAGATTTAACATTCATTTCCTTGATTTTCTCTTGACTTGGCGTAAAATATAAGACAATTTTAGGTACGAATACAAAAACTCCTTTGCAGAACTTGTAATTATCAAAAGAATTTTTTTTACTCTGAATATAATTTGTATTCAATAATTTTTGATTCACATAAGTTAATTATATATATATCAATCATATATAGTACAAAAAATTACAAGGCATGAAAAATCATCCAAATCTTGAATTTCTGTTCAAGCTTTTAAATCGGAGACTACTAGTTTACAACATTTAATATCAAAACATTGCTCAAAAATGATTCCCACTCACATTACTTTTATTCGATTATACTAGAAAAATAATAAAGTGTCAGTAGAGTCAATTTTTTAATACAATGAGACTCCAAATAGATAAAACAATATCTATTTTATAAGTTAAAAGTTAAAACAACCGGAATACTAATATCATAAATGTATAGTATTAGTAAATAAAGGCAATGCTTAAATTTAAAGTTCTTAAATTTATGATACTGACGTAAATGAGAAAAAGTCCAGCAAGCAATAATTGTGGTTATTAATATCTGGGCTTTAGATGTTAGTTGTGAGCAGATGTACAGTTGGTGTGAACTACTAGAAAGATGGATGTATTATATTTAGACGGTTTGTTCCAAATGTTAAATTTAGTTAGCGCGATTGTGGTTAAACAACTGGGAGTGGAAATGTGAAGTGTTTTCCAGGTGAACAGAGCAGAGACAGTCAGCGTAGCAAACTGGGTTGTACATTGGGAACGGTTCCAACCTTAATCCTTGTTGGACGATCAGTTAGTTCTTCAGCTTAGCTTAACCCTTCCTCTGCCAACTCTCCTTTCTCGCAATCACTTCTGGGAAAACGTGCGACGCCTTCGAATCAGCCGACCTAAATCTTATTATATTTTTCAGGAATCGAAGAGGAATATTGTCCTCCAAATACAGTTAATATTGGAAATTTCTAACAACGGCTCTCAATCATCGTTACGGTGTATTGTCGCTATTTTTTTTATTTGCAAGTAGGATGCTTTTTTTTCGTTGCAGATGAATTCTTTATATTTACTAACACTTATTTTTGGTGCCACGATCTACAATATAACATACATTACAACATATTAAATGTAATGTTGGGTTGTCTGAACATGATTAAAATCTTGTATTGACGAAAACGTGGTAGCTGCATAGCGGTCGCAAGTTTTCCTTGAACATCCATTTAACTGTCTCTTAATTATAGAAAATCTACTTTTCTAGAAGTTCACTTTTCGTTAAAACTCAGGCGACAGTTTTAACTTCTTAAGATACCCAATCAGGATTGTGAAAGAAATATACGGTGTAATTGTAAAACCATCAAAAGATTTGACTCTAGAAATGATGTAGCAATAATTATAGATCTCTTTAACTGCTCATTTAATTGCACATGCATCGCTTCCCTGCTAACAGTAATTTGTTGACGATAATATTCACTCTATATTTTATATTTAAGAATTGTCTTAAATTTGTTGCTTATGAAAAATATATTCAGTTGGTTTGACTAGACGCGGGCAATTAAAATGGTAATAGTCAACACAAGCTCTACCGCCCTCTTAATTTAGATTGAGTATAAAATAAAACTAAATTAATGTGGCTCTTTATTGTAATTATAACTACCTAACTTTTCTTTAATGAGATTTGAATAGTTAAGCACACGCAAGATATAGAGCAAATGACTGAAATGTGTACAACTAACAGAACTATAGAGCCAAGTTTCCAAAAGGAGAGAATAAAATGCAAAAGACGAGATGAAATTTTTAAAACACTAAGAAGAAAAAAAATTACATAATTGAAAAAGAGTTCAAGATCACAATTTAGGATTGAAGATTGAAAGAAAAACTATCGGAATTAAAACTTCAGGACTTCAGAATCAAGAAGCAAGAATTCAAAATGAATCATCACAGACAGAATTAATACTCTTAGAACATAATATAATTATATTAAAAGTAGATAATCATAAAAAATACTCAGAATGTACCAAATCTGCATTTTGTGACGCTTTCAGACGGATGTTTTTTGACTAAAGAAACCAGCAAAATTCCATTCTCATAGAAGCATTTGCCAAAACTGAAGTAATTGTTCAATTTGATAACAGTATAAAGTTAATATTAAATCCATTTCAAAATTGTCAATTGCTGAATTTTGTATACAATTTTGCTGAAACTAGATGTAAACGTTTCCACGAATGCTTTTTTCTGTTTTACAATCCAATGACGAAAAATTGTGATTGTCGCCACGTCAACACACACTATAAAAAAAGTGTAAATGAAAGAGTGTAACGGTCAAGACAATTATATTCTTGAAGGTTTGAAAACACTTTTAAAAAAAAACTTTGAACTGGCAATATAAACGAAATATCTGATTTATCAGAGGTGGACACTCAAAAGTATGCCATCAAAATTTCTGGATAAAAGAGTTTAAAGATCAGCATTACAAACTGAAGGCTATACAAAATCTAAAACCTCAAATCACAAATTAAACTCTTAAGCTCCAAAATAGGATAATCAGATGTTAGAAGTTCCAATTGCAAGATTTAATATTTAAAGCATTAAACTATAAATTCAAAAATACAGTATAGAAAGAAAATATTATAGAACGAGCGTCAAAACTGTCAGTAATCTTAAATTTTAAGATCAAGTTCTAAAATTCTGAACGATGTAGCAAAAAAAATCCATCTACAAGAGCAAAATCGAGAATTCAGGATGAAAGTATCGATTTTAATAGTTCCAAACATCTGCCCGATATACCAGATTGGTCAGGACTTGGAGACGCTTTTGACCTACTTGCAGCGAAGCTTACTACCAATACCGATTTGACAATTTTTCTATAAAAACATTCCGAAAGTTCTACAACTTTATACGTGTATGCAATATTCATCATGATCATAATTTTACTCCCAGAGTCAAAAATTAAGTATTCACAGCTGAGAATATTGAAATTTAATCAGAACTTTAAATATTTTCAAGAATTAAAGTAATAAAACTTCAAGATTCGAAGTTAAAATTTATGCCCTAACCAAAATACCAAACTATTGGTAACACCTGTATTTGGTTTTAGTGGTGTTTCTTTTTCTTGCATACTTAAAAATCATAAAAAATTATTTGAAGTATTTAGAGTTTTAAATTTATCTACAAAATATCTTAACAACAATATTCAGACCTACTGTGTTCAGATAATTGTAAAAAATGCTTGAAATCAACTAGAGAATAAAATAATGTTATTGCTTTAGAGGTTTCAAAACCAAACTATTGAACCGGTGCTCAATATCAGAGTTCAATGTTGTCAACATGTAGTTTTTGTAAAGGCCTGAGAGATATAAATAGGTCAATAATTAATAGGGAAATAGAGAATGCTATCCATCTGATAGGATCAAAATCCAGAAATCTAAATGAAACATTCAAAGTATGAAAATTAATTCTGTTCCTGGGGATGGAGAAGCATTAATATTAACATATACGTTTCACAATTCATTAATGAAAGTTATATGACCGAACATTTAAACTAGCAATCTCAAAATTCAAGAATTTACGGCATACAACATCAAAATTAGGAATACGAGATTAAAGAGTCTAAAGACTTCGACTAAATGCTTAAAATTTAATAAAATCTAAAGTCTAGAATCCAAAATTTCAAGCTGAAGAATCCAAAAAGTTCAAGCTGAAGAATCCAAAATAGGACATGAAGAATTCTAGACTTCCAAATGTGAGATTGTGCAATGAAATTATTTGGATTATAGATCTGTACGCGCAGAATAAACGGTACTAGGTTGGTACATAATTATTGCAGCTTGTCTTCGTGCTATTGTATTCTTGAAAAATTGGACTTTGGCTTATTATCTTTTCATAAACAATATCTTCTTTCCTTCATGAAACAAAAATGCGTACCGAAAATCATCATATTCGTCAGTTTATGCTTTAGCATTTTGAAAAAGATTAGAAGGCGGTAGAGACATTTCGCGATCCCAACGAACTTTTCGGCGAGGGAACAATCAGCAGAAGTCAACTTGAAAAATGGTTCGAGAGATTCAAAACGGGCGACAAAAATCTTGCAGATGAAGAAGGGAGAGGTTGAACATTGAATTTCGTCGATCAGGCACTCCTCGCAGCGGTTAAAGAGGACGATAGCTTGACAACACGAATGTTGGCTGAAGACTCAACGATTGTTCGTCGTCTCAAAAAGCTGGGAGTGGTGTGGAAATCGGCTGGATCGCTCTCTCCCTAGCTTCCAACAACAACAGCGAAAAACTTGTGCGTATATTTATCGAGTTACTGCAGAAAAAAGAATTTTTGAAAAATTTTGTTACAGGGGTTGAATCGTGGTTGTTGTACGAAAACGTGAAATGAAAGATGGTTTACGCATTCCGAGGGGTTTTATATAATCTAATGTCTTAAAGCATCCACTGTAAGAGGGCTATGTGATGTGTTTGGTGGGACAGAAGCGGAATGATCTATTGGGAAAAAATACGAAATGGTATGTGTTATTGGTTTAACGATACGAATAAATGGTAACAATTGCAAATCACGGCTGAAAATGGTAAGAGGAACATCAAAATTAACAGCGACGTCTATCTGGCTCAACTTAATTGCCTTCACACTGCACTCGAAGTAAAACAGTCATGAAAAAAGAACAATATCGTCTTTCACCACGATAATGCCCGTCCTTATGTTGAACGTCGAGTAATCGGATCGATCGTGGAGAAGAGATGGGATCTGCTTCCATATCCGCCATATACACCGACCGAAACTATTACAGACTACGGCAGTTCATTTGCAAACTGGTAAAAGAACGAAATTTACGACGACTTGGATGGCTTGGTGACCGATCAAAAACTCGGGCATCAACGATAAAGATATCATTGATCCTATACTTCAGGATCAAAGTCAATGTTTCAGTACGAAATAGAAGAATATTTGTTTGACAAGAATACAAAAAAGTCAGGATAAGTAAAATATCGGTTTTATTACTTAGAAATATCAGCCTAATGTAGATTGGAATGTGGCAATGTAGGAATAAAACGTGCATAAAAACTTAAAATCGTAAGCTGTTGTCGCATTCCGTTTGTATTACTTGCTAGCAGATATACATTTTTAAGCCTGTTGATTTATTAATACGTCTCTACTCCACGAGGGAGCAAAGCTTATTCGATCCGTTTAGATAGCCTGTTTTTCTATAAAGGCCTGAAGCATCAAAAATAAGAACCCGAGTTGAAATAGCCTAAAGGCTACAATTACAAATTTAGATTGTAAACCTAGAATCTAAAATTAAAGGTATCAAAAATCTTTAATTCCAGCAGCGGGATTTATTACACAGTATAAGCATAGAACAAAAACTAAGAAATCAGGAAAAAACGTTAAAATCAAGAACTCATGATGAAATAATAAAATAAGTATTGATTAAAGTAATTTCAAGCATAAAATAGCGCGAAAACTCAAAATTAATAAAAATCAATTCAATTAGGTTTCATAGTTAACTAAAATCTAATTAGACTACAAGACATTAAGAACCTTATCGTTGCTATTCCTATAAAGTCATAAAACTAGAGCAAATTAACCGGCCTATATCCATTCGCCTATAAAGTCGCAACCCTAAAACCTCTCTAACAGTGCATGCGTGCTACATAAGCCAGGCGAATGCGGAAGACACCCATATTTATGGGTAACACCCCCGGGCTACCATAATTCCTCCCAAGACAAGCAAGCTACAAGGGAATTTCTGTTTTAGCGTGTAGGGATTTTTCCGTTCTCGGTGTACGTATGTAAATTCCTACACGGTATGCCATGAATGGATTAGGTCTTTCGAAAGAGAGCACAGCTCACCATTTCACCAAATAAAAAAAAACAGCAGAACTCTAAAGCGTTTTTGTTTTGTGTGTGTGTGTGTGTGGAAACCCCCATAAAATAGGTGGGACTTGACTTCTACAGCATGATTTATATGCATCCTGCGTTTTTTTCTCTCGCATTTCTTTTCCATTAAAAATCAAACGATTATTGGAAATTGCGCTGGACTCATTTAAATTCGAACCATCTGAACTTGCAGGAACAATCCACTGCAAAAATATCGTTAAATAAAGCTGATTGTAAGAAGTAAGAAGGGTAATTTACCTCCCGACAATTTTTTTACAGTGCTTTGGCTACGCGATGGACCGTCTGCCTAAATTTTAAGCCGGTGCCTCGGGCTAGCAAGCAAAAGGACACAGTATAACCACTCTGATCCCGCCCATTCTTCTTCATTCTCTTCGGCATTCTTTTCGCTCGGCAACGTCATTGTATTTGTGCCACCGTTGAAATAGACCCCGGCGCGGTTTTTTTGCAAAATGTTCGGGCCATTTGTTACTTATCCCGATTGGATATCTCTATATATTTTTCGTGGGGATAATGTATTTCAGAAACGTCCATTTATGATGAATAGTCCGGTGGCGGACTGGCTCTAAAATTTCCTCACTTTTGCGCTGCGCCTTCGTCCTCGCCCCCTTGCGGCTCCCGTCCGAGGCCCCTCCGGATATTTTATTTACATTCGCACACACGCGAAAACATCTTGCAAAAAGTTTGATTTATTCGACCCGCCCGGGTCACAATTAATAGTTCTATTCCAAAAATTGAAATTCCCAGCGCTGGCTTTCGGGGAAATCGGAGGGTGCGTCGGCTTACTATGTGGGTCGTGTTGTTCAGATCTGATGCGAGTTTAAACACATACTCACTGATTTGTGTTTGCGAAAACCGTTTGATAATATATTCGCGGAAAACTTCTGAGATTCATTCATTTTTCTGTCGAGGGACGGCAATTTTCCAGCTTTTGCATCGCCAGGTTCATGTTTCAAGCTTTTTGTTCTTCTTATTGGGAACAGACACATTAAGATACTGCTTCCATGTTTTTCACTTGAATCTGTTCAATTTTATGCTTGAGACTACTTATGCTATTTTCTGCAGAGCCAGCATAGAATGTCATCAAACAAGAATTCGATTGCATTTTAATCAACATTCTGAAAATTATAATAAAAATTAACATTTGATTTTATCAATAAACGCTAAATCATTTGCAAATTGACTTGAAAATGTATGGTTTTGAATAGAGTTCTGGTGGAACAATTGGAATTCTTTATCTATACAACTTGAACCACTCCTCAAATTAAGGAGTACAGTAACTTTATAACCATAAACACTATAAATTGTTAAAATGAGAACTATACAATAAGAAGAAAATATAAATCCATAACAGAATTAAAATAATCTGAAACAACAAAATGTCTAAAATCCAAAGAAAAATGAAACGTTAACTACTGGTACTAATAATCAGATTGAAAAATATTAACTCTTAAAGTCCAAAGAGCAAATTCAAATATTAAATCTAAATAACAATTCTTCTGACATAATTTGGGGAGAAGAACGTTTAATCATATTACACTTTCCATCAAAACCATTGACTAGACTACAGACTAGACATTATCGATATCCTTTTGTTCATTATGACGAATCATCAAATTACTGGATTTAGATAACACTAAAGGCTGAAAAGTTCGAAGGACAAATTTTTTTTGATAAATTCATCTTTATTTACCAGCATAACCTCATTTAAGAGAGGTTCAGATATTCCGACCTTCCAATTTTCTTGTAGAACGATTCATCTCTTAAACCAAAATAGGCTTCGGTTTCGTCATTAAATCTAGCAAAGACGACGGGTAATGGAGCATTTCGCAGTAAATTTCTAAGCAAATGTGAGTCAGATAATTCCTGCATCCTCACTTGATGATTTGAAAAAACGAATTTTTGGATATTGTTCCGGTATCATAACCTCTTTTAGGCGAGCAGAGTGTTCGGTTTCATCGAGGTTTTGTACAACCGCATTTAAAGTAAGCAAACCACTTCTCTTCCATTTGTCTTAAGAACTCAGACTCCGGTAAATGCATATTCAGGCACGATTTGGCTTGAATTTTCCAATTTTTTTTCCATGAAAAATAATGCTAAATCAGCAAACAACAAAACTGCTTTGGATTCATTGGGGTACCGTCGTCATATTTCATTTGTTATCGGTTGATGTGATTTAACTAGACATAGTTATTTTATATAATCAGTGTCTATTTGAATTGTCTTTAACATAGTTGTTTGCTTTTTCTCTAGTTTAGCAAAACCTGGGAATTTTGAAATGTACATTTTAAAAGTACCAGCAAAAATAAATGTTTCTTCGCTTAATCTGCTACACTATTTCAAATCTCATGGTTTTGCTGCATAAACCATTTTTTTATTACATTACGAAATGGATCAGATTGATAGTAGTAATTATGTTCATTTTCGTGTATAATTGAATGTGGATTTTAAATGACAATATAGGATCTAACATTACAAACAACAAAGTGCATAAACACAAAAGTAACTAAACCACTGGCAAATCAATATATTGGTCAAAGCTACCAAACAACAATATTGAAATGGCACTCGAAAGCGGTCTTCTATTTGAGGTTAAGTGTGCCCAGTTTTAATTCAACTAGCACTGCCAAAAAAATTTACCTCTATTAGAGACAAGCATATTTGAAAATCGCTGATGAGTATATTATCATGTATATATGGTTTTAAAATTCATAGCGATATCATTTTAGAAAGCTTTATATATTTAATGGAGACAGAGCTTTTTTAAGATATCGATATCTTAAAATAAAATTATGGTGCATGAGAAAATTTGCTGTTATACTCTTCTTCCAAACTGAAGTAATACATTAAATAATAATACCATAAAAGTTGCTCATTGTCTATTGCGTTTAATACTTCTTCTAATGCATAAACATTTTAGTTTCGCATGAACGATTTTTGTTTTCTCTAATTTTGTGATTCATTATGTACATAAAACGAAATGTGTGATAATAGTCAAGGTTTAATAGGACAAGTATTGTTACAACATAGTTGGTTTTGGGCTTCAGAATTATTGATATATTTACCAATTAATGATAGTGAACTGATGAGGAGCTTCATGATTATAAGCAATTGTTCAATAATGTATAATAATGTTTGAATATTAAATACCTTCTTTAGTTTCATAAATTCAACTGGCGATATTATGATTGAGATAGTAACAGATTGAGCCAGGAAAGCAAGTGTCCTTTATACATTTCAGCAAAGCTACAATACGTAATAAAATTCAAACATATTCAATTTGTTGAGAAATTATTTAACAGAAAATATCTACGTGCATATTAAGAATGACAGTCTGTTTTTCTAACTCATTCCTAATTGTGGCATTTAAAAGAACTGAAAAAAATTAAGTTTTTAAGCTTACTCCAGAATGAATACTACTACGGTATATTAGTGAATGTGAAGATACTAATAAAATTAATTTAAAAGGAACTAAAATCACACAAGTAAAGCGGTGGCCCTAAAAGAAGTATTGTTTTAAACTAAACATTACACAATATATAACTAACTTTTACAATGATCTCAAAAAACAAATTTTCTCCTTATTGTTTTCATTGCATGATATCCTTAGGTTTGGTGCTCTAAACGTGGAGTTTACAATTGAAATAAATACAGCACATAGACTTTCATGTTCATTTGATCAAAGAACGATATTATTACCGTAACAACAACTAAATCAAAACTTATAAAGTACCACGGTTAAGTTTTGCCGTAAAAATTACTATTGTGGTAAGTACAGGCCATGAAAGTTTTACTTAATCTATCGCGTTAAAATTAAGTTATGTCGTTGTTTTCTTCCTTTTGTTTGGTTCAATTGGAATTTCTCGGTAAATTGACCAAGAGAAATTGGTAAACATTGCTTTTGACCATTTCCCATTGTAGCGTCTTTCAATATATCCTGGTGAAACTTTTCACCATACTCATCTGATACGTCATCAAGATTTTCAGGAAATCTAAAGTCGAATCTAAAAAATGAATTTCGAGTGACATATTACATCTTTGAGCTTCATAAGCTAAAAGCAGTTCTTGAATGATTTTTTAGACCAATAAAAATTCCTCCTTTTAAGTTCGTGTTACTGATTTGGGAAAATTTAGTTTCAGGATACTGAAAGCCTTTACACTTTTTCTTCAAAGCTTTTACGAATTTTTTCCTAACTTCCAGCTATATATGAAGTGGTGCCATGAAAATTTTGTTTAATAACACTAAAGGTTTTTGATATATATTTTTAACTTCAGGTGTCCCATGTGAATGGGACAGCAAAACTTAGTGTATCCTCCCTGCAATCCAGTATGTGTAGTTACGACCTCTACAACCTTCAGATCAGCCCACATACCCCATAGGCATTGAGAATACACTATTTTCTCAGGTACTACCTTCATATCTATATAATTTTAATACTTGCTTGTTGCAAGCGCGAGAGACACGGAAGGGTATTTTTTACTATTGTGGAATAAGACGCTTTTCAAACTAATCTTAGCAGCATCAATAAAGAGTGTACATTCTTCAGATACTTCTGCAAGATTGAATCCTTGAAGAAACAGTGTAACATCATAACAATACAATAAATCATCCTCTTTGGCAAAGTAAGCTATATATATTGGGTTAGCAACTAAGTAATTGTGGATTTCATTCATAGATGGTTTCAGTTGAATATTAGGTTTGCAGACGTAGTACAAATGTGAAACACATTTTGTTATTTGATAGTTAGCAATTTAGCTGTAAATTAGTAAAATAACGTTTTTTGATCGGTTGCGTGGTTTTCGTTTGGCTTTCGTTGAAAAATGGAAAATCAAAAGGAACATTTTCGTCATATTTTGCTTTTTTACTTCCGCAAAGGGAAACACGCATCTCAAGCTCATATAAAGTTGTGCTGTTAATGGTGACGAAGCCTTAAAAGAACGGCAGTGCCAATATTGGTTTGCCAAATTTCGTTCTGGTAATTTTTCACTCAAAGATGAAAAATGCTCTGGTCGTCCAGTTAAAGTTGATGATGTCCTACTCAAAGCAATAATCGATACGGATCATCACAGCAGAACACGTGAGATTGCAAAGAAGCTTCATGTAACACATGCATGCATTGAAAATCACTTAAAACAACTTGGCTATGATCAAAAACTCGATAGATGGGTTCCTCACGAGCTTAAAGAAACGCATTTAACGCAACGCATTAATAGCTGCGATTTGCTAAAGAAACGTAATGAAAATGATCCATTTCCGAAAAAACTGATAACTGGCGATAAAAAATGGGTTATTTACAACAATATCAAGAGGAAAAGATCGTGGAGCAGGCCAGGTGAACCAACTCAAACAACATCAAAAGCTGATATTTATCAAAAGAAGGTTTTGTTATACGTTTGGTGGGATTACAAAGTAATTGTCTATTTTGAACTCTTACCACCCAACCTAACGATCAATTCTGATGTCTACATTGAACAACTAACGATGTTTAATAATGCAGTTGAAGAAAAGCTGCCCGAATTGACAAATCGAAAAAGTGTTGTATTTCATCATGACAATGCAAGGCCACACACATCTTTGGTCACTCGGCAAAAATTATTGGAGCTTGGTTGGAATGTTTTGCCACATCCACCATATAGTCCTGACCTTGCTTCATCTGATTACTTTTTGTTTCGATCTTTACAATACTCCTTAAATGATAAAAATTCAATAATGATGATGGTGTCAAATCATACCTGATTCAGTTTTTTGCTAAGAAAAACCAAAAGTTTTATGAACGTGGGATTATGATGCTGCCTGAAAGATGGCAAAAGGTCATTGATCAAAATGGGTAATACATTACAGAATAAAGTTATTTAGTTCCATGAAAAAATTGTCTTTGATTTTCTAAAAAAAAAATCCGCAATTACTTAGTTGCCGAACCAATAGTTATTGCCTTGTGCAAAAATATGAGATCGTCGTATTCTTATATAACAAATTCAACTGTTTTAATCTTGGCCCAAGTAATTTTTGCAAACCTGAATCTTGAACAAGGTCATTTAAATCGGAATGCTTTAGAAAGCAAAGTTCTTTTGATGACTTGAAGATCCAAATGAAGTGTACGAACTTAAGAATGTACATCCCGAGAAAAACTCGATTCAATCTGTAGAACAGAAATATTTTCATCATCCACTTCCTTGCTATTTTTTATAAGTACTGGAAGTGACTCGTCGGTTTTGAGCGATGGTCGGATATGTAATTTCATCTTAATTTTTTTCTGGAGATCTTGTGTTAATATGATGCAATCATTTTCATGATTCTGAGGTTCAGTCCAAATCGTTGCCCTTGCAACCGGCAGTAGTTTGTCACTTCCTCTAAGCCAATTTCTTTTCGTTCTTGAGCAACTGGTATAATATAATTTTGGTAGCCAATTTTTATCCTTTTTATCGATCGGAAATCCCCAATAAAGCTGATAGTAGGCTTCTTCGACCAGGTCTGTTAATATTATTTTATTATATTTTGTTGTGGTTTTAGCGCAGATTCACCATAAATGTTAAAATAAACAGTTCGTGGCATTTTATAATCTAAAATAAAATAAAATTTATTTGAAACAATTTTGATTTTAATATACATTTATTGGCGGCTCGGCCTTTAGGTTAATACATACAGTACGCATAAAATACTTTAATTAATTATAAATATGAGCTTTGTGCAAAACTGTCCAATATATTCGAAACAAAACTCAAACAATTACAAGAGAAGTTTTTAACTAACTGCTATCAAGTAACAGCAAAAACTACGCGTGCGCATATCTATTGTTGTAAAATCATTCACGACTTTATCTATATTTTACTATTTGCTAAAACCTATTTGTATATGCACATACACCATTTATAGTGTTGATGCAATAAACAAAATCAACTAACCATAAATTTTAAATATTTAAAACAAGTAAATAAAACTATATAAGTTTATGCAATTTGGACCAGTTAATAAATCAATTAGTTCAGCAATTTTATTGTCTTTATTGTGAGCGAACCACTTAAATTTGGCGGCTGCAATTCAAAGTGTGATCATATCTTAGCTGATATAACATTGTTTTAGGAAATAAAGTAAATTCTAAAATGTATGCGAGCGAAGTTGAGGGTAATTGCTAGTTAGTTATAAATGGCAATCAATCGCCGAGGATAAACCTAAACATATTAATATCGAAAAGAAAATGATTACCAAACGAGCCGATCGCAAATCAACCTTCATCGAATCGGAGTTTTGTAACTAAGCGGCATTTGATTCGTATTTAAATGGCAATTTTTGATCTATTAAATCAATTGACGGAAGCCGTTGCCAATGAAATTGACATATTAATTACGAGCAATAAGCGTACATGACGAATGACCACATTAAGATATAGCACTTAACTGCTGAGTTAATTGAATAATTGCTGGAAACATGCAACTGTATTTTATGATGGTAATGCCGAGTTATATAATAAGCGCGTGTGTGTTTCTGTGGATGTGTGTAAGAATAAGGAATAGTAACCCTTGCTTATGCGTGACTTCAGACTATGAATTGATGTAAAATTAAACAATAAAAAACGTAGACGCGCACATGTATTATTTACATCGATGCTTTTGTACATAAATTGCAGTGTTAAATGCTGATAATTGTAATAATTACGCTGTAGACTTCGTGTTACAATTATATGAATACCCTGATAAATAACATGAATGCTAAACTAAAATGTCCGTATGCTCTATTCGGTGTTTAATTGACATGAATACTTTAAAATTTAATTTCAACTAGCGTTCCAATGTTAATTTTAGCTCTAAAAAACACCAATAAATTAAATTAGTTATCGCTGTGTGATCAACCCATGAATTTATTCTTCTGGCCCAACACGATATCGTTTTAATATTCGTAGAAGCAGGGATTGGCCGACTTTTGAGTACAAAGAAGTCATAATAAGTAGCTTCCGTTAGCATGAGCAGCCCCAAATCGAAGTTAAGGAAAAAGGTAAAAATATAAAAATTCCGAAACTTAGTTTCTGCTGACACATAAAACAAGGCAATCGTAATCAAGTAGTGCATAAGATCAGACAGTAACTGCTGTGACAGGCTGCCAGGTTACTACAAGGGCATTATATATAAAGTTTTTCAGAGTTCGAACTTTTAAAGTTTTCTACGTTAAATTCTACTTTAGAAGGCAATCGCCTAGCTGGAGCTAGTCGAAGCAAGGCTATCTAGCCCGGACAAAACCTCTTCCTGTCCTCTTATACTTTAGTACTTAAATTTTATTTAGTTTCCCAACTTTCAACTGAAACAATTATGAAAAATTTCTACGATGCGACTGCAACTCCATGGTTTTAAATTTATATCAGCGAACCTTCAATTACGCTGCATCTCCCTTATAAAATCGAAAAAAACAGCCAATCACGTTTTTCCTGGCAACGGCCCGTTACGATCTAACAATTCCTTGAAACATTAAGGCTTCTATTTGTGTAACGCTCAGTCGCCTGCATACAATTGATTGTATAAATGCCCTTTCGGTCGGGTTTCTCAGCCGGGATCTCAAGACTAAGGCGGGCGGAGTTGAATGTGTTTTTCCGGTCCAAGAGCCCGGTATATACCTAGAAAGAATGGAGGTAAATTAAAGCGGGCATTTGAAATATGAAAGGGCGTGAAACTTCTCAAACTTGTTATTTCTACGGACTATTTTTTAAAAGAAATCATAACTTTATTAACTCCTTAGAAATGTAGAATTTCAATTTCGTCTTTTTATCGAAGAAACTGTACGCATTATTTCTATACTTTTCCAATTTCAACGAACAAAAAAACTTATGAAAAGCTATTTTATAGCCGGAATCCCGTCAAATCCCCCTTTCCGCCCCCCCAACGTTCAGTGCTCCCAGTCTCTCCAATGCAATCAATGGAAATAGTAGCATAAAATTCTTTAAATGAGTGTTACCTTTCTATTGTGCTTGTTGAATTCTTATGAATGTAATTTTTCGGTTATGGAGATAAGCAGGCGATCCTTCTGCGGAGTTGAATTTTCTATTGGAAGAGCCAGGTTTTCAATTTTTAGTTCGAACGACACTCTGGCAATTTTCAAGAAAGAAAACTTACAGAAAGGCATTTTATGCCCAATCTTTCGCTTCTCTCTTCAGCAATCAATTTCGTATCAGATATTTTAGCTTCCTTTATTCAGTCGATGCCTTAGTATTTCTGATTTAATATTTTCAGGATCAATACTACCATAAAAAGGACATTAAGTTTAAGTCCCTAGTTAAGCGTTAATGCTCCTTTTAATACCTAATTTACTTACGTAAATATTTCTACTTTATATTGCAACAGCGTCTTTAACGGCGGCTGATCATAAAATGCCGATATACAACGCTATTTAGTTTTAAACCAAGACGCTTAACATTTTTGAACTGAACAGCTCTGCGTCAGGAAGCAATAGTCGGGCAAGTTTTACTATTTCGGCTTTTACGTGACTTTCTTTACATCTATTTAATATTTAAAATAACTTCTATCCATGGCAGTAATAATTTGTTTCATTGCAGTGAATCTATAATAATTATTTATTTTATTATTGCTACTGTTTTATTTTCTCCCGTCTGTTCCCGACGATTTATCCGCCGTAAATCCTTTTGAGAATTTTATTTTTCCAGATTTGGATTTGTTTCTGTTCTGATTTCCTATTGAACATTGTTTTGCATACATACGTCGCTACTGGTCTAATTACTGATTTGTAAACTTTCAGTTCTCGAAACAGTTTTCGACCTCAGCACACTACCCATTGCAAACGCACACCCGTTTGTAGCCGCCAACTTCGCTTGTATTTCTTCCGTTATGTGCGGTTTCTTCGTAAATATCATTGTTAAGTATGTGATCTTTATATCTTTCTGGAATTTAAGCTCTTCCTTCCGTTGTGCTAATATTTAGGTAGCGATTCCCACTAAATTCTTTATCTATCCAGATTATATAGAAGGAATACAAATAAGTTTCCACCGTTTTTTATAAAAAAATGAATATTTTTTGCAAAATAACGGTAGTTAAAGTTAATTCAAAGTATTGTCCATCACTAGCAACCACTTTTTCCCATCTCTCAGGCAGCATTTGGATTCTATATCTGAAGAACTCCTTATCTTTTGAGGCTATCCACGTATCAACTCAATTTTTGGTATCTTTATATGTTGTGAACCGTTGCTCCGACAGAGCAATTTGCCATTGACCGGAGCAGATAATAGTCGGATGGCGCTATGTCTGGTGAATACGGCGGGTGGGGTAATACTTCCCAATCAAGTGTTTTCAAATAGCTTTTCACCGGAACCGCTACATGCGGACCAGCATTATCATGGAGTAGAATTATTTTGTCGTGTCTAGAATAGAATTGAGGGCGGGTTTCCTTTAGAGCACGGCTCAATCTCATCAATTGTGTTCAGTAAAGAGAGCCACTGATTGTTTCGTTCGGATTAAGCAACTCCTAATACACCACACCCAGTTGATCCCACCATATACACAGCATGAGTTTTTTCCCGTGAATATTCGGTTTTGCTGTGGATGTTGACGCGTGGCCAGGTTTTCCCATGATTTTTTTCTTTTTGGGTTGTCGTAATGTATCCATTTCTCATCCCCGGTGACGATTCGATGTAAAAAAAAACTTTTTTTATACCTAGTTAGCAACATTTTACTCATGCATAATCGGCGTTCAATATCTCTTGGCTTCAATTCCTATGGAACCTAATTTCCATGTGTATGAATCATTCCTAATGATTGTAAACGATGTGAAACTGCTTGCTGAGTGACTTCTAATGTGAGAGCAAGTTCCTTTTGTATTTGAGACGAATCTTCCTCCAATAATTCTTCCAATTCTGCATCTTCATAAATTTTAGGCCTTCCACTGTGGTCTTTGTCTTCTACATCAAAATCACCGTTTTTAAACTTTTGAAACCACTCATAACACGTTCTATCACTCAAAGCAGCTTTATTATATGCTTCTACGAGCAATCGATGCGCCTTAGCTGCAGATTTTTTTAAATTAAAGAAATGAATTAAAAGTTTCCGCAAATGACATTTACTTGGTTCAAATTTAGACAATTTCAGCTTAAGAAAATTATATTTTACTAGCACGTAGTCACTAATATAGTGAGGTTATGTTATTTTAGAACGAATAGGCTGATTTTTAAGCCAGTAATCATCTGCAAATTGTAACGAAAGCCGCGCCCCGCGACCCCTTCCTTAAAACGGCGGAAACTTATTTGTACTCCTAATATTTTGTCTTTTCTCCATTAATTTTCTAACCCATTTTCCTCGCCAACTTCTCTACATCTTACGTCACTCTTTAGAGCTTCCCATTTTGTCTGGTCATTATATCCACATTGTCCGTATATGCCAGACGTTGATTACATTTATAATAAATTAGGCCTGATCTCTTAACGGTTGTTCAATAAGTTTTGCGGTTCGATAAAAAGAACACAATTTTTTGGTTTGACATATACTTTATTATTCAGTATAGTCTCCATAAAACTTCAATACACTTGTTCCAAAGAGAAGCCAATCTGTAAATCTTATCCCTGAAGTGAGAATCTGGAAGGGCTACCAAATACGGTTCCGCATCTGTCATGACCTCAGCATTTGATGAAAAACGCATGCCATGCATGAATTTTTTTAGCTTAGATGGAAGTCGCTAATGAATACGCGGGATGATCCAACAATTCACTTAAATTCATAGACTTTAACCATTGTCAAAATGCTTTTGTGACACGATGCGTTGTCTTAACGACAAAGGATTTTTCTCTTCTGCAAACCGGCGATTTTTTACGATGTGTTTTAGCTGGTGTAAAAGGTTACAATAATATTAAGAGTTAATTGTATTATCAGTTTGCAGGTAATCCACAAACAAAATTGTTTTGGACCTCAGCAAATTGTTGCTAACATCTTCTTGCCGATTTCTTGGTACGAACTCGTTTCGAAGCTATTAAATCTATTTCAGTGACTCGATAATTTTCCAATACACTCTTTATTTTTGTCTATGATTTCTGGTGTTGTTGCTGTAAAAAAATAATATGACACGTTGATACTAAATGGCTTGTACACAAAGAATGAATTGGCAGGTTTTTGCGAATCTTATTATTATGTCCAACATCAGATTAAACAAAAGTGAAGACAGTAGATCACCTTGCCGTAGACAGTATTTCAAATAATAGTATTTCTATATTCTTCCTCTTATATTTATTACATTCTCTGTGTTTTTTAGAGTCATTTGTATGAATAATGGTACGACTGGGCTATGGGGCTATACCTAAACCGTGGTAGAGAGGCGAACTCAAGCGATAGGTCCTAACTGGAAGGACACCCGACCAGGATCGCTCGATCGGGAAAAGGAGGCGTGTTAACTATCAAACAGATAATAATTACTGACTATTCAAGTTGATTGTATATTTATATGATAGATTCACTTACATGATAAATGGTACTTCTCCTAAACACATTGTTGTTTCAACTTAAGACTGACATACAACTGGTGGACATCTAGTTTACCGCTAATGTGACAGTGATGTACAATTGATCGACTACTGATTGATGACTGATCGACGATTGATTGATGACTGATATTTACCTATTCTCACCGATTCCTTATACATGAAAACGTTTATAAAAAAGAGAGTAACGGGCATATTTATTAAAATATATCTAAAGGTGGATCCTAACAATATTTTTAGCTTCATATTGACCTCTAGTTTTTTTTCTGAGTCCCAAAAATTCGTTCTCGTATTACAGTGTCGTCTATTGAGAATAAAGAAGTGTCTTTCTTATATTCGTAAGTTTCGTTTTGGATCTCTCGTCGTGTAAATATTAAGTGTGTTCTTGATTTTCTGTAGCAAAAATCTGCTTGATATTTCCCCACAAAGAGTTCTATATCATATTTCAATCTATTCTTAATGTACATTGATAGACTTTTAATCGCCGCACTTTATATCTGTAATTTTTGCAAACGAAGTTTGCACCTTTTTCTTGTACTGTACCTAGTACCGCTTTGTTCCAACTACATGGCATCCTCTCTTTCGTATAAATAATTCTAGTCAGCGTATGTTCACGGAATTTTATAGATTTTCCGATTCTTTATTACTTCTCTTATCTCGTTCGTATCTGAAGCGTCCTTCTTGTTCCTTCTTTTTTTTCTTCAATATTGTGTTATACCTACTTCTTTGGTTTTGGCATGTCATCTGGCCTTTCTAGATCCCGTTCCGCAACTTATTTATTACTTCCTTTTTAGTTTTATTTGGTTTTCGCATTCGCTGTCATATCAGGTTATGTTCCAATTTTTATGACATATATTGTTCTTTCTTTCCCATAGCTCCGCCGTACTCTCATTTCTGCTTCCTGTTACATTTCTCTTTTCTTAGATTACTCTCCGGTATTAAGTTTTTTTTCTAATGTATGTATCCGTTTTATGTTAGGCTTTTATTTCTTCCTGCATTCCGTCCTCCAGTTGTTGGTATTGTTTCATTATATTTTCTTCAAAGAAATAATCTCTACTCTCTACTGGTTATAATATTTGTAAAGCATAATTCATCCTGTTTGCCTAGTATTAATTAAGCTATATGGTTTGTTCATCTGCTATCAGGATCCCTCCAAATACCTACAAAAATAGATTTTCTTTGGCAGTTGTGCTTTTGCTAATCATTTCATGTTTCTAAATCTATCAGTAGCATATCAGTTGTATTGGATTTCCTGTAGCTACTGAATTTTGCTATGCTGGTCTATGTATTTCCTCTTGACCTATTTGAGCATTTGCATCACACATTTTCAAATTGATATCATAGCGAAGGATGTTATCATTACTCTAAAATTATAGAATTATGCATTTGCCATTATATCTCTATCCTCAATTTTTGAGACTGGCTATTTAAATTAAATTAGTTTTATTTTCTGCATAATATTTATTTAAGATGAATCTATAAACATTTATCAATAAAGAAACAATATAATTAACAAATTATCACCAAATAAAATTTAAAAAATAACATTTCTAAAACTTTGGCCATCCATCCTGACTTGTTCGGGATATCACCAGGGAAGTAGGGGAATGATGGCCAGGGCACTATTTTGCTCTTTTTTCTACTCCTCTTCTTACTGCGTGACTTCGCCACACGAAGCACTTGTTCTCGGTGTACTTTTTAAGTACCCGTAAAAAACAAATCACACATTGCAACCACAGTCTTCAACAAGTTGGGTACCAAAATAGTTTAACTGTTAGCAAACATATTTGTTCTGCACATTTTCGATATATGAATCACAAAGTATTGGCTATTCTTCATCTTCCCTTGTTTCTTAGTGTTTACGAACAACATTTTTTATTCATGCATTCTTTTTTGGCCGTTTTTTATTCTTCTTTGGTTTCTTTTACGTGTACAAGAGCTATATAAGTTAAAAATATACATATTTGGACAGCTACTTTTCTTATTTCGACGAGTTTTTGTGGATTTAGATATTTTTTTTGTTAAAGATATAGGTTCTTTATGATCCTCATCAGAAACACGTAAAGTTGTTTCCTTTGATTTCCCTTGTCTTTCAGAATTAGAGGTATTCTCTTTAATAAACAGATGTAATATTAAATCTTTGCCGGTACCTTTTGATTGATTAGTGAAAGCTAGTGTTCGTGTATTAGAAATCATTTCATATGTACTCGATATTGCTTCGAATGTAAATATTTTATTTCATGTACTAGGTATTGAATCTGTAACAGGCTTTATTTCGTATGCACTTAAGAATATTACTGAGCTTTGTGGTAGAGGTAGATTGGATGTCATGTCTACCAAAATGCTGAAAAAAGCTAACTCGGGTATTGTTAACAGATTAAAAACTTATTAATCAAAATGCCAATGGACAGTCTTGTGAAATGTCTTTCTGGACTGGATTTCATCCACGATCTAAATTGTTTGTAAAAATCTTCTAGAGATTTAAACACGAATCTATCTAATGTTTAAAAATTTCGTGACGTGTTTGTTTGACTAGGTAACAATATGACATCATTTGCAATTGCATCTTCCAACATTTCTACAGAATTCAATTTATCATCTTACAGGAGTAACACCTTGCCCTAGTGGTTTTCTTGGAACGAAATCAGTTTTAAGCCATTCATATGGAGTGCATATATGATGTAAGCTGATTTTTCTGGCATAAAAACTTAGGAATCTGAAGGCCCTACGTCAGCAAAATCAGGATTTTTCCTTTTAAAATGCAAGCAGATACAAAACATATTCCTGTGGCATTACCACATTCAATAACAGTAACAGGTTTCGTGCATACTAAAGACACAATTTGGTTTGCTTGCATGGACTTCTTTTCTGTTAAGTTTAATATCTAGCGAATAAAAAGACTTCAGATTTTCGAAATTTCGTAGGATAATATAATTTATTATCAAAATAATTGCATCTAATTGTAACTAGCTTTTTCAGTTATTTGGTTAAGTTATTTTTAGTTGTTCTACAAATTAAATTGTTAGCGATTTGACATCACCAATAGTCGATGGGAAGATTTCCATCTCACTTTGTTCCCCAAGCTTACCCCATAGATCTTTTTTGATTCTTCGTTCTAATGTTTTTCGTTGGGCTTTAAACGCTTTTCCTCAGTTTCAACAGTTTTAATGGCTGCCTGAAGTGATGTTTCAGTACAACCAACGCATGTCAATACTGATTTTCTTTCAATTTTCAGCAGCACGAACACATTTTAACATTTTTCTCCCTATTTTTCTCTTGATCTGGTAATACTATAAATAAACAACATTATAGGGGCGTTAGAGTCTCAGATCTGTTTTACATAACTATTAGTTTTACATATTTTGGTGTAGCCAGTGGTTCTTGTAAATCCTAAGTGTAGAGTTTTGTTTTTATCGTCCATATAGCTGCTATACCCTAAATGTCATCTAAAGACTACTTGTGAAAAATCATAAAATTAAAGAGTTGCCTTCCTGCTTCTGATCGAAAATCCTTGCGCGCCGCACAGCAAAACAGAATATCTGAAAAAATATTATTAAACATTTTATTGCTTCCTCAGGAGTTCGGAATACAAAAATACGAAATGAGATAATATATGGCTTCCAAACTCTTTGTGTATTTGAATTCTGCTCCGAAATGTCAAATAACACGCCGCCGTAACAAGACAACTTCGTTGCCTGTTTTCATCTCTTTTTGCAATTCCACCTACTTTATATGGAAAATCTTCGAATGCGTATTGTTTTCGTATAAAATCTAATAAAAAGCTTTCGTTTGTTTAAAACTGACAAAGCGCCGCTCGAGTCCCCAGAATGTAAACAGAATTAAGGCAAATGAAATAATTTTATTTGGGGAAGTAAAGCAGGAAAAATCGCATTATTAATTACGATATAAGAACATTTTTCTTGGGGAAATACGAAACTAATTAGTTGGGCGCAGCTGCTGTTCACAAGAACGTGGGTAATCTGAACGGTCTTCAGAAACACTATATAGATTAGCCTCGTTTTAGTAATAGCAAAATACCTTTACATTATGTAATACTGCTTCCATTTTATAATGAGACACTAGTTAATATAGTCTGAGGAAAGAAAGATATTGAATTTCCTATTAAGCGAAAAATCTTACATTCGATGAAACTTCAGCAGCACGTAAATGAAGCGTAACGCAAACGTTCGCTCTGCAAAATATCCTTTTACAGAGCGATGTCCCCTTTCAATTGAATATCAACGCGACGCCGAATGCATGTTGCGATAAATATTAACAAGGTATAATATCGAGAATCGTTACTCCATTTAAAGTAACGTTCAGAGCTAAGGTAAAGAGGTTTAAATATTAATATAGAAAGTCGGGATTTGTAGTCAGCTGGAAGGTATATTTTATGAATAAATTACGACGACGTTCCACCAGAATACCTTCATAAAAAATAAATCAAAATTCTCTTACGTTTTATCTTGCTTATTTGAAAAACAATAAAACCCAAGTCATTTCTTGTCGTTGCCTGCTCTCCGCGTATTCTTCTTTCTTAACGTGCGAATAATGCGAAAATAAACGTTAAGATTGTTATCATAACTGCAGCTTCAGTTGATATAAAAGCCATCTCAAAACTATTGAGCTTAAAGCAATTGCATCTATTCAATTTATTACTTGCAGTTATTATAAAACTGAAGTCAGGTTGTTAGTTAAACTTGAAGTATAAAGTACCTGAACGATCACAGAAGATAAAGTTTGCAAAATCTATTTGATATCTACTTCCATTTTAATAAGCAATGTTTAAAAGACAATCTTGTGCAGATGAGAGAAGTGAGATAAATATCTTTCATTAATTTTATAAAATTCTTTGCTGCCGTTTTTAAAATCAATTATCAATTCAACAAGATAAAAAGAGTTCAATTTTTAATGCTGCGACATTTTTGTAATTAGAAGATAGTAATTTAGTAAAATTGCCAGTCTCTTCCTTTGCAATTTTCTTCTTTATTTGTAAGAGTAATTTTTAATACTGCTGGGCTCAGTTCTTACTGATTTCTTCAACCATTCATTCATTTTTCAACACATGAATAGATGATTTCAATGAGGTGAAAACTAATACATCACTCCCAGAGAGAAGTTTTGGCATAAAGTTTCTAAGTTGCTATTTTAGAAATGCTGAAACTGAAAAACTTTTCATACAATTCACTTTAGGATTGTTGCAAGAATCATTTCTAGGCTTCAACTTTACTCTAGGCAGAAAAAAAACGAATTCATTAATATCTGGATTTTTCATGGAGTTTGCATCAGAAAATGGTGTGATATTGATTTTACAAAAATGAAATTAATCGTCGAAAATCCTTATACTATCTGAATCACTTAAACGCACGAAATTTCAATTGACTGTAACGAAATATGTTTTAACTGAAAATATCCTACAGTTAAACTGCTGGATCCAAACAATGTCTTCCTAAGCAAAAGTAAGTAATCAAAAGGTACTTCTTGATTTCTTGACTCATCCAAAATATCTAACGTTTAATCTTTGAGCCAAGCGAAAAAACTTTATGGAAAAATTAGATATGCAATCTTATTTTCTTTGTTTTTTTACAGAAGCAATTTTTTAGAAAACTATATTGTTTTTAAGCAATCAGCAGAAAACTAAAAACTGGGCACCTGTTTTGCTAAGATTATACTTTATAGTTTCAATCTTAGTAACAAAAGTTGAAAAAAACCCAATTCTCACGTTATTGATGCTGTCAATGAGAAATCAAATATGGTTATTTTGCATTAAAAACAAAACAATAACTTTGAGGTCATTTTTATTGATAATCCATCTCATAATGGAGTAAGGAAAGTTATAGTAGAAGTATCGACAACATTAAAAGAGTGATTATGACTTTTTTTACATTGAAAATACTCTTGTTGTTTTGTGAATTCAATTAATGTTTTCCATAAATATCCTTGTAATTAATTAAATCCTTGATTAAAGGAGCAAGCAAATTGATATTTTGATACTCTTTTTAAAATAATCAGATACGTTTTTTAATTTGAAGGTAATGTAATTCATAGGGCGTGAAAGCGTGATTTAATAGAAATGCTGATATTTCACAAAATTTTGCTGCTATCAGCAGATATTTGATTTATTCCTTAAATGTAAAAAATTGTAACGTGCAAATCAATAATGCTTTTCAATAAAGGATTCATATGTACGTAATTTCTACCTAAGCATGTCCATAAAAACATGCTTCATTTGTTTTTCGACTCATTCAATTTGTTCTAAAGTTTGAGTTATGAGCAAAAATTGCAGATGTACTGTCTATGTCATTATTCGTATTTTATGTTTTTTAACTCAAAGTAGACATGTATTTGTCAAAATAAATACAAATTCTAATATATATTGATTTTGACAGGGCAATACAATATAAATTTTTACACATTTATTTACAGCACAGCAGATTAACGATTTACAAAACTGGTAAAAGGTTAAAAAATTTGAATTTGTCTATAGAAGTATTGATATATTAAACACCGTTACTACAAGAGTTGGAAAAAGTGAGATTATAAAATTGTATAAAATTTTAAATGTACTTGACCTATCGCATATAAAGTATGGATTATAGGCTGAAGAGAATTAATACCTTGGCGCTCTTTCAATAAATAATCGAAAACGTATTTTCTCATTTTGCGATACTATAATTCGAATGGTTTGAGCGGGTGCTTTTGTAGAATTTATTAAAGAAGATAAAAAGGTGGGGCGTTTAACGTTTACAAAATCTGTATAAATACATTGTCTAGCAATATTTAAAAAAAAACACAATTCATTACTTAATGTTTAGTAGAGAGATGCTTTTACCTAATAAATCGCGTGCTGATTGTGTTTAAAAACCATATATGGCCCAGAGTTATCGTGATGAAACCTCAAAACTATGTCTGTTCGCTCATTCTGGGCAATTTCTCAACATTGCATCTTTTACCTTATTTAGTTGGTAACACGTTGTCGGCGATGTAATTGTTTCACTTTGCTTAAATAGCTTCCAATCAGTTAAGCGTTTCAATTCCACCTACTTTCTGCAACAATTCATTTTATTCCTATGAGTAGTATTAAATAGACTTATAATAAAAATAAGATATCTTGAGTTTAAAGTATCGACTGCAATTTAAGGCGTTAACTAACATTAATGTGTAAAGTAAATTAGCAAATAGTTTAGTGGACTTGTTACATTTATTTAAGTTATAATCATTGACATCACAACGAAGCAGTTGGCAATCAAGCATATATTGTATAATTATCATACAGCTAAAGAAAGCATTACAGTTCAATGAGTTTACAGCGGGATCTGAATGGCCTAGAAGCATAGACGCACTTTGCTGCTCGCAGATAGGAAAATAAACAAATTAAGTCGGAGCCTTGATTAATGAATAAAGTCTTACGTAAGTAAAAGTGCAGAGGGGGGAAAGCTACGATCGTGAATCAGCAGGAAGTACGCGGTATTATTCCATTCAATTTTCTGCAACGAAAATGAGATGTAAAGAAAAAGTGTCGTGTCGTTTGAAAGTTGCACCGGCGCAGCGGCCTTCATTTCAAACTAATGATATCGTAATCTTGTTGCGCTGTGTTTAAATATGCATCTAGTAGTGCTAATACCATCTCTTTAACCTCAATGACAAGTTGCATAATTAGCAAAAAACATACTCGCTTCAACACTCTCCTAGAAATACATCGATTTTTTATCAGCCTGTGCGTATCTAGCTTTGAGTTTTAGGCGCTTTGGAATTCCACGGGTCCCTCCTGGGTAAACAGGAAGCAATTTGCAGGAGATAAAAACATGGCTTGTTGTTGGTGGTGCGCGATCTCCATCGTAAATCATACGCCAATTTTATGCAGACTGTCAAACGCAAAGACCATAAAAAGGAAGACTCGCTCAGAGTCGGCTCAACAATTCAGTTTAGTGTTCATATACTTTCCCACTTTTCTTTTTTATTGAAAGGCAATTTCCAGACCAAATTGAAATCTTTGTATTCTTGAACTCGACGTGGATGCCACTCCAAGTCCGATATGTGATCAGATTATACTTCGCTATAACATCCCGTCGGGGCCTGGAGGCGATCCGCGGTGCTCCGAGCTCGCTGCTCTTCGCTTCAACTAGCTGCGAAGCTACCTCACTACCTTTAAATCAAATTCGGCGAAAATGTAGTTAAGTTGCGTCCAAATTCGCGTAATTTATTTGGTGTATTGCGAATTTCAATTTTATTCAATCAGGAATGATCACTCATGTTGTTTGCCGAAGGTCCTTCCTATACAAATCATGTTGTTTCGTTTAAATTAGCGCTTAAAATGTTACTTCTTTGAGTATTTATCTAAAACAGTATATTTATACAATTTTCCTTGATAATTAGTTGTCATGCAATCACGAAATAACGATTTTATCTTTCCATATTCTATCCACCTGAATGATTAAAATGCTGTTTTAACACTTAAATGCAATCTGTAATATGATATTCTTACAAAGGCGGTCAAGTGGGCTCGAGAGAATGTATCATAAATTGTCCTTTTTGGCTTTTGTATACAAACATCGAAGCATAAAATTGCTCAGATCGTCGTAAATGTTTACACACTTCACTTTTAATTTATGGCTTTGGAATTAAGTTTCAAGTGTATACAATGGTTTTGCTACTTTGTGTTTTGTTTTTATATTACTGATAGTTAATCTTTTAAACTGTTTCATTAGAGAAGGTGTTTAGAAAAGTTCTGTGAGTAAATATAGCGACAACAATTGATCGTGTACTAATACTTAATTTCTTAAAATGAAGGGCCAGTTTTGAAACTTCGGTTAGTATAAGTGCTGCGAAAAAAATATACAAGAGTTATACTATATATTATGAGTAATGACGACAGTGATGTCGAAAAAGATCCAAACTATTGCTCTAAAGCTGACTATAAACCTACTTTAGAACAATATCGAAGAAATTCTAAAATACCATCGAATGTAGATAATTCTTCTACTATTGTTGATATTGTGATTTTGTCTATTTGTGAATAATTTCTTGATTCGATTATATTGGAAACTAGATCTTCCACATTGTCAAAGCAAGTTGAAAAAGTTCAAACAATGTGACTGTGTCATAAATCAAACAATTTTAAGACATATTCTATTAACGGGTCAAACAAGACTGGTCAAAGATTATGTTATTTCAACACCAAAAACAACCAAACAGTTATAGAGAATCAGCGCAAACATTCATCCAGCTCAAATAATATATACTTTAAAAAGGGAAATGAATACTGGTTAAAACATAAAACGAACAGTTTTAGTAACGAAATGTGGGGAAGTTGTTGATCGTTCTGAACAATACTACGTAGCCAAGCTTTAGAAAAAAGCAACATGCTATATATTATTCTTGCGTGGCATCCCATGCCTCCAGATTCGAGGCTAAAGAAGCATTGAGTCATGAAGCTGGACTAACACAAAGTAATCTCTATGAATATGAGGTTAGTTTTATAACTGAAAAACCAAAGTAATAAAAATGAGTGTAATCCAGAAATTGGGCTTAGAAAATTTTACTTAGTATATTTTCAAGTGTAAATACTAATTTCGCTTATATATGTTATTTGTTTCTTGCATAATTTATTGTGCAAGGAAGACTGCAATAATTCGGATATTTCTAAAATAAATCCGAAAGAAGAGGGGATAGTTTTGAATATGGTCATTGTAAATGCCACAAAAAAATTTCACATATGACGATATATTGAAAACGATCTAATGTATTGGTCTGAAACTGAATATGCTTTAGAACAATTGCTAGGAAATTCTGAAATAGCAGTGCTTATATTTCTTCTGTTACTGGTGATGTTTTCTACTGATAAATTTCTTGATTTGTTGATCTGGGAAACTAGATCGTACATATCGGCAGAGCATTGATAAATTTAAACAGCACAAAAAGTGCAGCAATGTGACTGTGTCAGAAATGAAACCATTTTAAGGACAATATTCTATTAATAGCACATGCAAGAAACGATGATCTAACTGAATTTTGGTCAGCAAATGATGTTATTTAATCACCATTGCTTCAAAAACTACATGATTAGAAATAAATTTGGTCAACTATGCTATGCATGGCATTATTGTATTAGTGACCATTACGATGAATCCTTCAATATAAGAATATTTACAAAACCTAACAAAATTTATCATTAGGTGCTAACAGAATACTTTGAATAGAGGAACTAAGTTTGAACCTATGCAATTCTTCTAAACTAACAAGTCTTCTTCAAATGATTGCAACTCTGAGAATCACCATGTCGAATGAAAAATAGTAGCTTGGTTCAATTTTGGCAATAAAATCAAGAGACAAGTTTGATTACTAACACTAATTAACGAAACTGAAATTAGCCAGGTAACGGTGTTGATCTATTTGAGCAATACTTATTACGGAAGGCATAAAATAGCTTGAAAATGGCCAAAGATGTGGAAATGTACTCAGTAAATTGTACCTTTATTAGAGTTTTTGCGTTTACCAAATTTTACATGTGCGAAAAAATGCAATACGAGGAAGCAAGAATTATTGAGTCAAGAAGTTCTACTATCCCGTGGAAATCATTCCAAATATGTGTCTTCAATGACGATATTTTGAGATATTTAATCAACAGAAAAGTAAACATACAGAAATTAGAGTCAGGAATATCCTTATCATCAAGGGTATACACTGATGTCGCTACTAATGCTTGATTTTATATTTAGAGGTAGTAAAATTACTACGTACGGCTTATCATGTAATCAAAAGATAGTTTTTAAAGTTCGCTTAATGCAAATGCTGCAGAAAAGTTAAAGAGTTGTATTACATTGTTCGAATAGTGAGGAAAGTGGTCTCGAATCTGATCTAAGCATTAAAACAATTTCTCAGAAATTCTGATATGAGTATAAATAGCTGTAGAGTAATACTAATGCGTTGATTCCGCGATAGTTGAATGACCAAGATCATAACTTGAATGACCAATGTCTTTTTAAAGTAAAAACGTAATGCTGGGGCAGTAAAAATTCAAGTTGTTCGCGTAAGAAGTAACTTTCAAAATAATAGCTGAAGAACTAAACAAAGGTAGTTGATATCTGTTAGAAGAAGTAAACAAAGAGGTACTTAACTAATACGGGTATGAAAAAAAGGTGTAAAGGGGTATGTAATAATGCAATCATTTTTTGTTTGTTGATATAGCAAAGGAATAGGAGAAAAACATTATTATTTGTGGTCGATAATTTTAATGTACCAAATAAAGGATGCTGATATTGCCTTTTGTTACAATGTTATTAAGTCTTTTTATCTTGTTGTATATGCTGTTACCAAGTGTAAGAGGTAACGAGCAACGCCGTTATTCCACTCAATGCACAGAAAACGTTTTTACCCTCTAACATGGACCTCAGCTATACACAAACATTAAAAAAAGGGAAGCTTTGCCAATATTACCATTAATATTACTGTATTACAACCCTTTATTGCACACTTTTTTTCATGAAGGTATTAATTAACTATCCTAATTAGTACTTATTCCTAAAGGTATAAATTTATAATTTTTATGACTTCAGCTACTTCTAAGTTCAGTTACAAACTCCACCTTCAGCATGACCTTTTTAATTTAAAATGGGCATTATAGTGATGATGTTGGACATTCAAGTGACTATCTTGGCTATTAAAGTGATGATCTCAACCATTTAAGTAATGATCTTGGCCATTTAAGTGATGATCTTGAGTGATGATCACATTCCACTGTCGTGGAACCAATGTATTACTACTACCCTCTAGTAATATCAGTGATATTGTAAATTTGTTAAGCGGTAAAGAATTGAAACATACATAAAACTTTATCAAGTAGAACTGGGAGGTAGAAGTGTCTCAACTCTACAGACACTAACAGTCTTCAGTTTTGAGCTTTTAACCTAGTTCATTTTTCAAAGTAGCTCCTATTCCCGAGTAAGCAAAGTTTATGCAATTTTTAGTGCTTTTTCTAATGTTCTATTATGTGTATTCTTTGATCCCTAAAGGATCAAAGCAACTTTAAATCGTATTTCTTTCGATGAAGCAGAAATCATAGTTCAGAAAATATCCTTTTACGAAAAACTGAAGACTATACTTTTTGCACAGTGGTGTATATATGTTGCTAAAAATGAAGTCCTTTTCCTTATACCAATAAATTATCTGATGCAATAAATAAGACACTTCAAGTTGTACATTTATATGAAAAGTAGAATAACACTAAAAAACTAATCAGCTTCGCTTCCTCAGAAGTTTTAAGCGTGGCTATTCTTTAATGCAGTTCCGTGAGCGTGTAATAAGTAAGCTAAGTCCTTGATGTGTTCATACTCTCTTACTAGATATAGTAAAATGTTCAAAAATCGAAACAATACTGTCACCACTATCCACAAACTGAATTTTGATGTTTAGATATGTAACCAAAGTCCAGTTTTAATTTTTCGTGCCTCAACTTGTTTAAAATACAAATGTTAAAATGTCAAAACTAGTACTTGAAAACATACAAAACTAGCTCAGGTTAACAGGTATCGGGGTTTAAGGTGTCGAAAAAATTCGGAATGGAAATCATTAAGTAGGGTCAGACTACATAACATGTTAAAAATGTCTGAATCATCACTCCATCAAGAGTAAGCAGAGCTTATTTGGTACTTGGTGTGTGCCTGCTGTATGTACAAACACAATTAATCAAGTCCAATCTAGACCAGATGTAGTAATTAAAATCGGTAACTAAGCTCCGTCAATTCAGAAATATCTCAGTACACACCACTTCTGTATAAACGTTAGAATACCCCCGATTTACACAAAAACCAATAAAAATTAAGGATTATTTAAGTAAGTCTATCATTATTTGAGTAAAAATCATTTAAATCATTATAATTTTATACGTTCTTTGTTTTCTGAAAACATTGAGTATTTGAAGATAATAGATGGATTTTTCCTCCAACAGAAAAATTCTCGAAACTCAACAATTGCACACAGCTTCAAAATAAAAGGTGGGAGAGTATGATTAGAGTGGATAAATAAAGAAACTAGAAAGTATTTATTCAGAAAGGCTTTGGAAACGACTCATCAGAAACGTCAAATTAACTACAGAGGGAATATCAGCTAATACTTCACGACTATTTCACATCGTCATTTAATCTCAATATTTGCACTTTGTTTGGGGTCGCCACAAAATCCAGCGTCACGCAGTGGATTTTTTCGGATAGGAATTCATTAAAAATTTATGAAAGCCACCCCCGTAATTGCGCTCAACCTACGCCTCGCTGCTCAGCATTCTACGGCCTTGAACTTCCCCCGTAAATCGACACATTTTTTCTTTTTAAAACTTTAATCTCCTTTCTAACCTAAAACAAAAGAGGAAGGTAGGAGTAAATAAACGCAATAAATTCACTGCTGTGATGTGTTTGTAATCGAATCTTTCTGGTTTCTGGCCGCTCGCGTCCTTCTAGTCCCGTTTTCCGGCTTCTGAATTCTTTGCGTCGAAGTTTCGCCGGGAATAATGTAATATGTGCATATGCTACCTCTTCTGGAAAACCTGTGTTTGCATTTGCGGCATTATTAAATATACCAAGGCAGACAGGGGTGGGTTTTGCGTTTTATACTGTTGAGATAGAAACCGCTGTTGGTTCAACTCTCGCTTTGTGACGTTTGCCCGAGGATTCTAAACGCTCCGTTCCGGCAAGCCTGATCTATTAAACAGCAGGAAAGGAAATTTTCTGTTTTGAACGAGCTCAGCCGATTACGCTATTTGCAGACTAGACTAATTTCCCGCTGTTTCCACTCGTATGAAAATCGTTGAAACAAAGTGGTTCAATTAAGCGAATTCGGTCCGGCGGAGGTGGATGAATTCGAAACACTCAATAATGAGAATTACACACACCATGGAGGATATTAATGTTTAAATATTATGTTAGTATGGTCGTCGCATCTGTTACATAATATACGGCGCTAGAAATTGCCGGCAAACATGATTTACACCTCGCTCTGCCAGTGATATATGTAGTAGAGTAGAATAAATAATTAATCGCGTTCGTAATTACTATTATTCGGATGTACTTCAATCCGGCGTTCTATTAATCCAATTCAGCTTCAAACTTGAAGCAGCTTTCATATCTAAACTGTATTGCTCGCAGTGTTATGAGAATACGTGCGGTACGGTGCGGTTAGTATGTTTGGTGAGCACTGAATGTGTGTATGTATGTGTGTGTGTGTGCTTTCATTCATTCATTGTCTTCGGAATTTATTACCGCATGCCGTGGACAAAATTTATGTCTCTGTTTATTTAAAGCCATACATCAGATATATTTTTCGTTATTACCTAAATGTTTGGCATATTGATCTACTTATTTTCTATTTAAATGTAATAAATCATAAACCGGGAAAACCACTCCGGAGAAAATGACTGTTATTTCCGGTCAATATGTCCAGATTTTGTATACGGAAAAACAATTTTCTATATATATATTTACTTGCTAAGCATATACTCTGGCTGTAAATTCTAATGGTTATATTTGTTTCAGGTGCGTATTGCTGTTAATGAAGCAGAGGTAGTAAATTGTTGGGTGAGATCTAAGTACGTTTAACTGTGTTACCATTACATGGGCGGAAATGGAAATGTTCTTCGAACTTTACTTTTAATTATATCGAACTTAGTATTTTTTGTCAGCTTACAATTTATTTTTCATTTATCAGTATGGTTAGTTTCTTCAGATAATAATAATATAATTGGAAAATAAATCCATTTATGATGTCATTTATAATATTTTCATTCATTTTGCATTCAAGATCTTAATTTTTCAAGTTCCTTACAATTTTCATAGCTCTTACATAATCACAACATTTGTGTCTGAACTTTCATGTGAACCATCTAATATAATACTATAATTTTTCAACGCTTAAACTTTGATCAAGTATCATTCAACTATTGGCCAGTTCATTTACAATATTGTCTTCATTTTTAGTTAGGGGAAAACTATGTCAAGATGTTGAATTGATAGTGACTCGTTGATTAATTTCCATACTTTCTTTTTTATTTTTATCCGAGGCATAAGGCCTTTGACCTGGAAGATTTAAAAAAAACATTGAATACCTGTCCAAGTATTTAACAACTCGCATTTTTCATTCTCAATTACCACTTTTCATTTTAAATCATAAAAACCTGTCGCTTTTCTACCCCTTGCAGCGTTAGGTTTAAATTACACTGTTAATGCCAATGTTCTCATTTGCAGCCTAAACAATTTGCTTGGTAACATTGGAATAGCCCTTATTATTTAAAAATATTAACAAAGTAACTATCTGACAACGAAAAACCAGCCCATGCAGTTTTTGTTATTCAATAATTGAAATACTCAGTAAAGAAACATGTATGATAGGATTTAGGATCAAAAACCGTGATTGAAACCTTGTTGTTAAGTTCGTGTATTTTTTGTCAGCGTAGAACGGTTATATCAACTGAACAGTGATATGATCAGTGAAATTGTATTGTAGGATACAACTTAGTTTCACTCTTGGTTCATCTAACCTAGACTCTTGCTTATCAGTTTGCTTCATTTTATTTTTAAAGAGTGCCATCATATTTAGATACTTCGCTGCTGTGGAGCCATTTTAAAACCACTATTTTGTCGCTGTGCTGGATTTTTTTACTTCTTTTTAAATTTTGTTGCAAACTGCCCTTGCAGTTTTTCTAATAAGTCCCATATTAATCAATAACGACCTTCAAAAATCTACGGACTCGAGTGCCAGTTATTAAGTCGCAATATATATATCATATATCACAGCCTCACATTATGAGAAATTTAATGTCAATGCAATAGTCTTGAGAAAATGTCTTTAGAAGCTTATATGACACTAAAAAGCTCTAAGTTGGCAGCTCTGCAGTCAGGGATTAAAAGTCTCATTAAACGCTCATCACAAATAGTGAAAGCCGGTTGTAATTATGATTGAAAGGAAATAGCCCAAATCAAAGCTATTTTGTTACGAAAATAAAGCTCTACTATTATGTATTCTTTGAGACTCTAATAAAAATGAAGAATAGACGTCGACACTGGTTTTATTCTTTGAAATTTGCGAAATTCTTCAAGATCCCTATCATTATGTTCGCTACTATCTTCCATTATGTCTTCAGGTTCTACAGTTACTAGAAAATCGCCCACATGTCTGTCACTATAAATTTTGCCTGTAGATGCCACTTTTATTGGAATTTGATTATTTTAAACTTAGTTTAGTAAAACGAAAAACGTAAACAACATAATAGAAATAAACAAAAAGTAATAAGTGAAGATGGTATGAGCATAGATATTTCTTGGGTTATAAATATGCTAGTTCGAAATTATGAAAACTTGAATTTACCATTAAGGATAATGTCATTTTAGCTTAAGCATGTTTTGAACACAGTTTATAAGTGCGCTCGAGTATACTCGATGGCAGTACAGCTCATATGTCTTGCTAAAGTATACTCAAATAAGGAAACAAGAAGTGAACTATACTACCGTTACCATAGTGTTATAGTAACTTAAACTATATTTTAGCAATTTGCGTTAATATTTAATTTATATTACTGGTGTTTCCTTGTGGTGCAAAAACTATTTAAAATACCGATAAATTCACAGGTAACTGTTTAATATTTACACATTTTTGGCGAAATGAAAAACTGTGCCATACTTTTAAAATACTAAGAAGTCGCCAATTGCTCACTTTTATTTAAAGTGATATCTTTGGCAGCAAACCACATCAGTGAACGTCTCGATGTGTTTGGCAGAAAACATATATGCTGCATCAGAACTTGCTAAAATCAATTTCTTAATGGTCATAATGGCACTGAAATTGTATGTAATACAATCTAACATTGGATCAAATACATTAATTCTATCCAACTCTCTCAATCATATCCGAATAGCTGATGTATGTATACATGTAATTTTATGCATTTACAGAGATCACATGAAATATTATATGCTTGACAAAAAGCCGAAAATGCTTTAAAGCATTTCAACCTCTAAGATGCTAACTAAAAATAAAAGCATTTCTATTTTAATTCTACTTAGAAAATAATTAAATACGAAACCATATCTTTCATTGCTGTTAAAAAATCACTAAACTCATGTAGTGATCAGGTCCTTAAACTATGCTTATTTAAGGAGCAGTTCTGTAGTGAATGTATGTATACTTTTAGTCTGGTGTATTTAGAGAGTTAGCATGAGCAAAAATATTTGCAAATCAATTCTCATGTTTACAAAAAGCGACGATTGTAATCTAAAATGCATCGTTTCATTCTCCATCAAGTCGAGTGTTTCGTTTTTAAATATTGAAAAACTTAGTAACAAAACTTGAATGTGTTTGTAATTGCAACCTGTTGTTGACTTTATATATTTTTGTCAGCTCGAAAGGAGGAAGAAGAGTGTTATGTATTATTTCATCTATTCTACTGAACGTGATGAAGAAAACAAATTGCTTTCACGTTTGGTTTATCTGATCTTGAACCTCGCTTATTAGTTTTTTCCGTTGATTTCTATAGATAGTCAACGGTATCGGTACCTTTCTTTTGTCGAGCCATTTTATCAAAAGACAGAGTTATTCCTTAACATTTTTCAATTTTTCCGCACGATTCTTCTGAATATATATTCTTATGAAACCCATGAAATCTTGCAGGGTGGAGTACTAACTATCATGTCTTTTGTAAGTCTACCAACAGCTCAAGACAATCTAAATGTTCTAACTTTCATAATTTTCGTAGTGGTCACATTCATACATCTTTCATTTCACAACAGCAAATAATGAAAGGATTTATTTCTAAAGAATCGATTTAAAGGGGAGAAGGTAATCTACTTTTGAAGAGCCCTTAACTTCAGTCAATTTTCAAAGATATCTGAGCTGCTTTCTGCAGATAATCCCACATTTTGCCCAATATATCGCAAAAAAGTGCCCATCTCTAGTTATCACTAGATAAAACAATGCAATGCTCTTCAGTTTTCTAGCATTTTTCAGTACTAGTGTTTAAGATGTTGCTCCCACTTCTCTAATAAAAAGTCCTGGGATCTTCAAATACTTATTTCGGCACTAAATTAAGTCTTTGGTGATTGCGTAGTAATTTCACTATCACTCTTCATCATTATCTTCTTCGCCGTCAGTTGCTTGAAGGTGCCAATTTATACAAACCTTAATATCTTTTGTTCATTTTCGCATAACGTTCATGCTTATATTGCAGCTAACTGCTTATTTCAGTAAGTAGCTTAATATTTCTTATCTGACATATAGATAGTTAAATTAAACATATGCATTTCTTTCATCACAAAATAATTATTACTTAATACGCCGTTATCTTAGTTTAAAAGTTATGCGATCCCTACCCATAAGCAGTTTGAAGTATTCGCGATGATATACCTTATCGTTGTGAACCAATCTATCTACTATCTATTTGAGCTACTTTATGAAGATTACGAAGATTGGTTATTATTGGTGCTATAATGTTATCTTAAGTTTGAAATAAATGTACAGGTGTATATATATATATGTATATATATATATATA
>JAWQRO010000118.1:0-55313 GCA_033557835.1 Helochares maculicollis
GTGACACCTTCCTTAAACCGGCGGAAACTTATTTGTACTCCTAATATAAGAAAGGGTAAAAGGAAGATATTGGGACCATGAAAAAACTAGACTTTGAGTTTTTGACGGAACGCCACGTTTTGAATACCTCTGAATCCATTTTGACCATTTTTGGTATGTTTGTCTGTGTGTGTACGTCAACGCGATAGCGCTCATACCGTTTGAGGTGGAGCGATGAAATTTGGCATAGGGCTATTATCGCAAAAACTGAGATCTGATTCTAACTTTTGAGGCAAGTAGGACCACCGGAAGTACCTGTTTACATACACAGTTTTGATTTTTGGAAGAAAACTAGATGTTTAAATAGAGCTATTGACTTGAAATTTGTTACACGCTTGAAAGACACTAAACACATTTTGTATATGAAGTTTTAAGGTGAAAGAACTACCTGAAACGGACTTTTCATCAAAAACTACAATTTTTTAGTAATAGTTTCGGTGGACATGCTTCAGAACTATCGTCACGTAATACACTTATGCATAGTTTTTATTCGATTATTACGCCAAAAATAAGCAAAAATGATCAAAATTAAGAATAATAATAATAATTTAATATCACAGTAACGTATGTCAAATACAAGATAACTTATTGGCTCAGTAGTTAAGACACCCGCCTTCTAGCGCCAAAGTCCGGCGTTCGAATCTGGCAACTTTTTTTGCTACAATTTATTCTAAATCAAATTTTTTATTCTGATGAGTATAAAATAATTAATAATGTATCTACAACAAAGAAACAATTAAGCGTTGTTATAAAATTATATTACTAACGTACAAAATATTAGTTTAGATACATAAATTTAGTTAAAAACATTTGATTTACACCGACTAAGATTTTGCATGCATATGGAAACTTCAATTTAAATCGTATGCTGCTTCTTCTTCTTCAAAGGCATTCAACCTTGCAATTTTTAAGGAATATTTTTGGCTCTTACTCTAAAGAATACCTTTATGTATAGTTTCCGCTCTTAGAATATAGGTAACTGTTGTGTTATAATTAATTGCAGGTACTTTTATGCAATATAAATATTTATACGGGAAAGTGGAGTGAAGACTCCACATTTTTAATAAATAAAATTCAATTTTGCCTGGTGCGAAAGTTTAAAATGGCGTTTTCTTTATGAAAAATACGCCATTATTTAAGAACAATTGTAAAACATTTTTTATTCAAAGTATTGGTCTTCGCTTTGCACCCATTTTATCCATCTCTCGGATAATTTATGGATACTATTCCAAAAGAAAGCTTCAACTTTCATTTATATCCATTCATAGAGCCATTTTTGTACATCTTTGAAAGTCTTGAAGTGTTGCTCAGCCACTGCATGTTTCATCGCTGAGAAGAGGTGATAATCAGAAGGCACCAGGTCTGGTGAATACAGCGGGTGGGGTAGTAGTTCCCAACCAAGGGAAGAAATCATTTCTTTGATCACTTTGACTGAATGTGCAGGAGCGTTGTCATGCTGCGGAATGATTTTGGCGTGTCTTCAAGCTCATTCTGGGTGTTTTTCGAACAATGCGTGGTTTCAATTGATCATTTGTTGTCGGTAGGGGACGGTATTAACTGTTTCTCCGGGTTTGAAGAGCTCGTAGTACACTAGTCCCACTCACACAGCGTTGTCTTCCTCCCAAAACGATCCGGATTTGTACTCAATGTTGATGGTTGTCCTGGTGTTAGCCACGATTTCTTACGTTTGGGATTCTCAAAACATATCTATTTTTCATCGCCAGTTACAACCCGATGCAAAAAAGCCCATCTTTGGGGGCGTAAATGGAGCATTTCACAGACAGTTTTTCGTCTTTCCATCTGTCGTTCGTTCAGTTTGTATCGAGCCCATTTTACAACCTTTTGAATCTTCCCCATGGCTCTCAGGCGATCAGAAATGGCTTGCCGAGTGACATTCAACTGATCCGCCATCATTTGTTGTGTTTGTGTATCGTCTTCCTCTAATAATGCTTGTAGTTCGTAGTCTTCAAACTTTTTTGATCGATTTTCACGATCTTTGATAATAACATTAAAATCGTCACTTTTGAAACGATGATACCAACGTTCACAAGTCTTGACAGTTGGAGCAAGATCGCCGTAAGTTTTTACAAGAATTCGATGACTTTCCGATGCATTTTCTTTTGATTGAACAAGGAAATCATTACATGCCGCAAATGGTCTTTACTTGGCTCAAATTTCGACATGTTTACCACGAAAAGAAAGTATGCTACTAACTCGTAAACAACTAAAGGAATATACCATTTTGTAGTGTTTGCAGTCTTACCAACAATTGGGCTTCGGGTTCCAAAGGATACTTCAATAGATTTCATGCGCCATCTCTTGACAACAAAACGGCATTTTAAACTTGCACACCTGGTACATCATTAATAACTGTATAATAAAATTATAAATTGGCAGAAACATAGTTGAAAGTCATAGTTAACGATGGAAAATATTTTGATAAAAATTACGTCGTACCCCTACTAAAAATCATTCCAAAAACATAGCATGAAAACGAGGTAAAATGCGTTCAGAAGATTTCAAAACGAGAATTTCAATCAAAATCCCGACGTTGTTATTTCGTAATCGCAGTACAGTCCTATAGTCTGTAACGTTTAAATTTTAGCGAAGAATAATGAAGAATCTGTTCTATAAATTAATTTCGTTTATAAAGCACTTTGTAAATTTTAACCCAAACAATATAATCTGCCTGTGTTCAATAAACAAAAACTATTCACCGTGCTCGGCCGCCATTTTCCTAACTTATTGAAAGTAAAAGACGTCGGAGCCAAGGCGCCTCCACGTCGCACGTTGGAATTAAAATTGAAGTACCTATCCTAATTCTTAAGATTTTAAAGCACATTTTAAATATTTTATAGGTAATTCTCTCATAATGAACAAGGAAATTATAAATTTATGGTCATATTTGCGTGAAGATTTGGGAATAAGTCTGGATCATCAGCACCTACTCAAGGCGATTATAAATATTAAACAGAATGTAAAGTTTACGAGGGTAAGACGTTAGAAAGCGGCTAACGAGAGAGCAACTAACAACGATATAAGGGAGATTAAGGACATAATTAGTTACGCACAAATTACTAATTTTAGAAGACAATACTAGAAGTGGATGTAATTATTATGCACACTTTTAATGGTGCGGCGGCAGTTTGTGCTGCGAGAGACGAGAAAGGGGGTAGAGGAAGCAATGTTCATTTGAATAAAGATGGTGCAATAATCTCAATTAAAAATGCCGCGTCGTAACAATGGCAGTCAGGCGCCGCGGGACTTCAACTGCCAACAAATTGATAATTAATGTTGTGTTTATAATAGCTGCCGGATTGAGGAATTAAAAATGTACCTACTCAAGACGAAGCGCGCTAATTGCAATGAAAGAAGCGCGCCGAGGTCATATATAACACAACAAAAGATAAAACTTGGGGGCTACAATTTGTCTTGTTTCATGGGGATAGCCGAGGAGTGGGAGAAACAAGAACAACGCGACTAATTTTAGGCAAAAGAATTTTGCCGTTTTACATCGTGAGCCTTTTGTACGGCCAAGGGTTTTTCTTTCTGACTAACGTTGAAATTGTCTTACCCTGAATTGTTGTTTCTTTTGATAAAGAGCATATTGTGGACGGAACAGCTTATGCAAACGAAGAAAATCCTGAGCTTAAATGTATTTCTTTTTTGTTTGAGGAAAAACTTTCTCGCGTTTCCTCGATAATTGATAGGTGTTTTAAAACACGACTGTTAATTAAAAAGTATTTCTTACACCTAGAGTTGATTATGCATTAGGAGTACAAATAAGTTTCCGCCGTTTTAAGGAAGGTGTCCCGGGGGCGCCTTTCGTTAGAATTTGCAGGTGATAACCGGCTTAAAAATTAGTCTGTTTGTTCTAAAATAGCATAACCTTACTATATTAGTGACTTCGTGCTAGTAAAATATGATTTTCTTGAGCTGTAAATGTCTAAATTTGAATTAAATAAACGTCATTTGCGGGGACTTTTAATTTATTTCTTTAATTTAAAAACTCTGCAGATGAGGCGCATCGATTGCTCGTAGAAGCATATAATGAAGCTGCTTTGAGTGAGAGAACGTGTCGTGAGTGGTTTCAAAGGTTTAAAAAACGGTGATGTTGATGTAGAAGACAAAGACCGCAGTGGAAGGCCTAAAATTTACGAAGATGCAGAATTGGAAGAATTATTGGAGGAAGATTCGCTTCAAACACAAAAGGAACTTGCTCTCACATTAGAAGTCACTCAGCAAGCAGTTCACACCGTTTAAAATCATTAGGAATAACTCATAAACAAGGGAATTGGGTTCCATACGAATTGAAGCCAAGATATATTGAACGCCGATGAGTGAAATGCTGCTAGCCAGGCATAAAAAAAGGTTTTTTACATCGAATCTTTACGGGGATGAGAAAACCCAAAAAGAAGAAAATTATGGGGAAAACCTGGCCACGCGTCAACATCCACAGCAAAACCGAATATTCACAGAAAAGAACTCATGCTGAATATATGGTGGAATCAGCTGGGTGTGGTGTATTACGAGTTGCTTAATCCGAGCGAAACAATCACTGGAACTCTCTACCGAACACAATTGATGAGATTGATCCCTCCTCTAAAGGAAAAACGCCCTCAATACAATTCTAGACGACAAAATAATTCTACTCCATGATAATGCTTGTCCGCATGTAGTAGTTCCGGTGAAAAACAATTTGAAAACACTTGATTAGGAAGTGTTACCCCACCCGCCGTATTCACCAGACATAGCGCCATCCGACTACTATCTGTTCCGGTCAATGGCGCATGCTCTGTCGAAGCACCGGTGCACAACATATAAATTGCTAGTGGTGGACAATACTTTGAATAAACTTAAACTTAAGTTTTGTTACAATAAATATTCAATTTTTTTAAAAAACGGCGGAAACTTATTTGTACTCCTTATAATAAGAACTACTGATACTTTACTACTTCAGCATTGTTATGAGTCATAAGCTCACAATTTATCAGAAGCTATAGATACGGGCATAAACGTTATTGTAAAAATATTCAAAATTAATTCAAAGGTTCTATCAATCATTATATAAAGCTACATTTGATATAGATAAAGATAAAATGCTTGTGTTCTGCGGAATCGTCTCCATCGCAATCACTTAAGTTCATAGTAAAAATAGTCGAATCTTCTTTCAATTTAAAATTATTATCTTATAAACAAATCTCTTATTGGTAGTTTAACCTTGGCAATTGTAGAGGATGAGTTCCTGTCAATTCTTAAACAACTGACGCCGAAATGGATAAGAAATGGGAACTAAAATTATGATTGATACCTGGTACCTTCCAAGGATATAACGAAAATAGCTCATACTTTATGCATCAATTACTTTTTTGCTTCCACAAAGCGGTTCACAACATATAAAGATACCAAAAATTGGGTTGATACGTGGATAGCCTCAAAAGATAAGGAGTTCTTCAGATATAGAATGCGAATGCTGCCTGAGGGATGGGAAAAAGTGGTTGCTAGTGATGGACAATACTTTGAATAAACTTAAACTACCGTTGTGTTACAATAAATATTCAAGTTTTTATAAAAAACGGCGGAAACTTATTTGTACTTCTTATTCTATCGCAACAAATGCAACTTCCTGCAGAAAGGGCGTATTGTCAACAGATTTGGCTTACGCACTATTAATAGCGATTTTTTTACAAGGTGATTCCTTGGCAGACATTTTGGTAAAATACAGGACAACAGAGACACATTTATCGCCAAACTGTGGCGTGTTACCCAAGTCGTCAAAAACTACACGGGTTAACGGGTTTACAGTCTCATTAAACCAATAAAACCGTTGCCGTCGCCGACTGTAGCATCACCTCACCACCAACGCCTCCGGATTGTGTTGACTATATGGACGGGAAAGTTTCTTGTTAGCTAACGGCGGACATTTCGAAAACAACTCTCGAAGAGAATAGGTATTTTTATAGGTAACAATAGCCTATCGTAAAATCCCTATTTCTTCCACGTAACAAAAACTACCAAGTTATGATTTATAGATATTTACACGACACGACGGCAATAGAGTGGGCCCCTCGCATTTGAACTACAGATTACAGTTTGAGAAATTACGGCTCGTAACATAATTCCTGCATGCTTTTAAACAATTTAGAATACAGGAAAAGAAATGAGCTTTCCAATTAAAAATAAATAATCTATTAGGCCCAAACATCAATTTTGAAAGCGGCAAACTTGAAATCAGATTGGATTCAAGATTAATCCACGGTACATATTTCTCACAATCTTGCACTTCCCTCGGCGATGCAAAGGGAGATAAGGGGGTTATATAGGAAAAAGCAATTCTTTCAGTATCTAAGTGAGATCCTGCGATATCCATGCGTGCATGTAAGTAATACAGGCAGTGGTTGCGATTTACGACAATCTCAAACAAGGCCGCGGAGTGATGTTAGAGTATGTATATGTGACGCTCACATAGTACACACGCATGAAGCAGCAAACAACAATGGCAAACCTCCAGAGTGCGTTATTCCGAAAATTAGGTTCAGTTCCGAGTCGGAGATTCGGCGATCACCAGGTCCGATAAGAAGAAGTAGAATATACACGAAGGCGGCAGTCTCACTCGGCGGCGGCAGAGCCATTGCCATGAACTCATATCTGAGTCATACGCGTGAGAAAGTGTTGATAGAATGATAAGAGTTGAGACATTTGAGTCCCGGAGGAGAGCGGTCTCTTCTTATCGGTGGTCGTCTGTTAGGGACGACAGGGGGCTGGTCAGCATTTACTCCGGGGCGGCCTGCAAACGGGATTCGGCTGAGGCGGTAAGCAAGTATCCCCTTTCGCGCGTCCTCAACTCAAGATTGGTAAAAATAAATTGCCAGCCAGTTTATGATGCACCTTCCTCGAAGGAAAACTATAACACGCGCGATAACCGTAACCGCTATTGCGTCCTGAGGGATCCTTGGTAAGAAGACGGCCGCCGCTAGACCTGCAGCGTTCGAGGGAGCGGGCGGGCGAAAACAAGATAACCAAGGTGATGTGGATGCGGACTAGCAAGAGAGAAATCTGACAATTGTGGTAATAATAGTCGAAGGAAGCCGGAGCACATAAAACGGGAACCCGGGAGAAGACGGCGGTGGTTGCGATACCATCGATGACTTCATGCGAATTACCACCGGCCTCGTGGCGACGGTGACGTGGCCTCATTGTTTCTCTCTTCTTCCTCCCTCTCGACCAGACATAAGGGAAAACAATGTCGATCTGACGACTGCTTGACAATCACCTTCCAGGGTCCCTCTGGGTCTCTGTGATGGACTTCCGGACGGGATGCGGGGAAGCTAGACTCACTCTCGTGTGTCCTTTCCGCACACTAAGTCTAAGAACTGATCCTATCGCTTTCATAATCCTAGATGTGCTTATGTTACTGCTGCCTCTGCGAACTTTCTAATGTAAGTGTTAGATGGAAGCTTTGGATGAACGATGTGCGTCGAAGGGTTTTAGCTTTCCTTATCGTTTTACTACATGATAAAGATACATCTTAGCATCCTAACATCGCCAAACTAACTGCCATACATTCAATTATGACTAAAAATGCTTGTTTTCAAGATAGCAGCTGGGATGGCAGCCTTGCAGAATGTCCATTGTAATATAGCGCGCACTATCGTCTAGTATTGTAAAATCAAAAAGCCTATCTTCCCTGTATTACTCTTAAAGTTACACAACTCCTTTTACGGTAAGCCTTATTTCTCTAAAGCACCAACGAGCACAAATTTCAGTTCTTATTCAAGTGCAATACATATGCGCGATATAAACATCAAAACTTTCTGACATATAAAACAAATATCTTGTGAAATTCATAGGGTACAAGTATTAGAGTTTAGCAGAAATGACGGGAGTTGCAAAAAGATGAAAGGTGACTTGGCACCATCAATTATAAAGTTTTGGTGTATTTAGAGGGAGAAAGGGAGTGAGTGAGGAGCGAGACACGTTGTTTGTTACCTATTGATTTATTTTTAAGTGAGCACGAATGGAAATAAAGTTCAGGAAACAAAACAAAACGGCAGAAGCAAGCACGGATCTAGAGGCAAAGCGAGAGCGTCGCGCGAGGTAACAGATGTCCTGGAAATTCATCCTTGTAATGTAATTTATAACTTTACGTTGATACGTACGTAGGAAGTCGCCCGCCCGTATACGACGTCCTGAGCGACCAAGGAATTCCATTTAGTTCTGGACATCGGGCAAGGTATGTTGTGCTGGTGCAGAGGATTACTAAATTAAGTTAGCAAATGTCGCATCCGACTGCCGCCGCCGCTGCACCCGCCAAGCAACGGGACGCAATAATGGGAATGACCGCTTCCGCTGTGCTTCATCACCTCTTGCCTTAATGAAAATACCGCACTTTCTGCGACCACTGCCCGCATTTCGTATTCACAATACGTGAGGATCACGTTGGCGGTGGTTGGTCACTTGCATATACTCCTACTAACTTATATGGCACGCAAGACATCGCGTCGCACCGTCCGCGTCCCGGTCGTAGTCTGCCGGCTAGATATGCGGTACGTCTATTTTCCAACCCCTTCCCTGAAGACAGGTCTGAACAGAAATGCAGGAAAATTCATTGTATTGCACATAATTAGATTTTCTGCCTGCACGCTCACAAAGAATAGTAATTTCTGCGTTTTGCCAGAGGCTTACTGTAGAAAACAGTGTTGCTATTAATGGGATAACGATCATGGAATTCAGGGTGGTGAAATAAAAACCGTTTTACGTGGATGTCGTAATCCTTTTTTAGGATTATGTCATTTCAGCACGTGTGGAAGAACCCATGTCGTTTCCGTTACTAAATTTCAAATACTGCTTGAGAAAGTGGGCTAAAATTATACTTGGGGATGTTCTGTCCCGAGTTTGGAATGTAAAGTCGACAAAATTGACAAATACAGTAAATAATTTCAAATAGAGCAATGGGTGAGGTGATATCAAGTGTCCCACCATGAGCGGAGAAGTAAATGTTTGCCCTCGTCTTATTAATGCGTTTTGGTAATTGAGCCATTATAAGACTTTGATGATGGAAAATCTGCTATTATTCAAGATGGATTGCTATTCGAAGTAATTAGTGTAATATTTTTAAAAATTGTAACATTAATGTGCAGACAATAATCTGAAAGTTTAAGAAGACTCTTCCACTTTGTTAAAGGGGTTCTCAAGTTTACAGAATATACACAGCTAGAAGATTTTCCTGCATTCCTGGGTATCTATCGAAGAATGGTCTCCGAAAAACTATATCACACACATTAATTGAAAGAGTGGTATTATTGCACTGTTTGCGTAGTCTCTTAATTAGGTCGCAGGAATTCATAATGGGCTTAGTAAACTACATGCCATGAGAAGTTTTGTGGAATCATTGATATTTTGGGTAAAATTTAATGAGAATCTTTTATGGTGTTTATGATAGTCTCAGGATAGTTTTATGATACTTCATCACTTCCACATTCTAGTCCCTTTTTATTTCTTCAGATGTTTGGTTTTTAACTGACTATTTTTGACTATGAGCCCAAAAATAGGGAAAGCAACACAATATCTTTAGATTTAAGATCCTTGTTTCTTTTCATCCCCTTAAATGGATGATTTTCGTGCCCCCTGAAATAAAAAATTATAAGCCAGAAAATCGTTTTTAAAGGAGTATCTACATACCAGATTTCTCTCATCTATTGTTGGTATTTTATCAATTGCGTGCATGTTTATAAAAACAATTAACACACCTAAACCTCTCTTGAACGTATTCCTACAGACTAGCAAAAAATATATATATTTTTAAATTGGAAGAAAATATCTGTCGTACGTAGGAGTATTCGTTTTTTTTTAATATATGCATAAGACCCAAGATTTTTATCACCTAATTTCTCCTGTGACTTTTTAACTTTTTGAAAAATTAACAAATATGCATTTCTTTATTTTACGCACAAATTTTAAAAGTTCATTTTTTGTCTGCAGCAGTTTTAATTTTTGAAATGTGTAAACCGAAACACTGAATTTTTGTATATACAGGCTGTTGCAGAATTAATTTTTTAATATTTACATTTAAATTTATTAATTTTTAATACTTAGCCCACCCGTTAAGAACGCCAATGTGCCCACGACCTGGTATTTTATAAGTATAAATAAAAATGTTGAAAATTTGGCTAATTTGGGACTCCTGGCATAATTGAAACGATGCCGATAGACCATGGTGGGTTAAAAAATATTATACAGATACAACGGCACCGTTATTGCTATAATCCTTCAAAACCTCGAAATTAAATTTTTTCATAAACGCAAAAGCGTCCTTATCAAAGAGAGGCAGAAAAAGAACGTAAACAACCATTGAAACCAAATTTTATAGCTCCGCGTTTTTTCGTCGCAAGAAAGACAATTACATCATATATCGCAAACTAACGTCACTTTATCCATACACAAATACCAGCATCATAATTAAAACAAAGCGTTTTATCCGTCATAATCACGAGCTAAAATTATGTCACGAACACAAAACCTTCTAATAACATAAGGACAGAAAAAAGAACATAAACAACCTTTTAAGTAAAATTTTATTCGAGCGCGTTATTTTTTGAGCCGGAGATCGAACGTGACCTCGAAAAAATATCGCTTTATTATACCGCCGCAAGAAGGGTGGTTACATCATACATCGCAATCTAAACAATAACTTAATTGTCGACATTCTTTATCGTTAAAAATGGATGGCTTTGAAATACGATGAACTACAGTCAATTTCTATCACAAATAATAATTTAAATTCATGTTATTGACAGAAAAACATGCACCGCTTCTCTTGCGTCTGTGGTTGTAAATTTATTGCGCTTTACGTTTTTTGATGAGCATCCGCTTTCATTTATCACCTTGTCTACAATAAAATATTGGTTTTTCTTGATTCGTGATTAGTACGTTCAGATGATTTGCATATTAGTAAATATTGTCTTTCTTTGAATAAGACATAAAGAAAAGTTTATCTAACTTACGTAATACTAAATAATATATTAAAAACAAATTGAAATGAAGCAATCCGACCAAACATGTGGCGCTTGTTTTCCTCTCCGGTTAAAATTTATTGGGCTGTTAGCTTTTTTAGCTCGGCTTAAATTTTTTTAAGCGTGGTTTTTTTTTCATTATTATTTCGTCAGTTTCGAATCCAGATGCTTTAAGCGTAAACGAGAAGGTGATTCTTTGAAATACCGATAAAATTCGTCTGTGTTCGACCGACGACGTCATAGAGAATTCCAACAGTGGTTCTTAACATGTATATGTAATTAATATCTCGGTAACTAATTATGCCCCAAAATGCAAACAAAAACCTATCGCTTATTATTAGTTATATCTACAACCCCTTAAAGTTTTGTAACTTAATTTTGAAACAGGCTGTCTAATATTAGTTTTTATTATTTTTATATATTTTTATAGCGTAATTATAATTATATATTTGTTAGAAACGAACTATAATTAAATTGAACAATTAAATTATTTGTAGTAGACATTTCTTTGATTAATGAACGTCAATTCATTTCTACTCTCGGCGGTAGTATTGAGGGTGCTAAGTTGTCATATTTTCTTTTGTATATTCAATTGTTTCTGCCTATTGTATCGCGCCTATAAATTTAGCAACGTATCGGATCGTATCATTTTAAATTATTTAATAACTTTTTCTCTGACATTGGGGGTTTTACATACAAATACGAGCTAAGAGACTCGCGAGAATCTCAGAATATTTACCTCAAATCCGCTATAAAACGCATGCATATGAAAGGTCGAAGCAAGACTGTTTGCTACAACTCGCACAGCGAGTCTATGAATTCCATAAATGATAACAAAATGACACTTTTATAATTGCGATCTCACATGGATTCTAAGGGCTTTTAATTACTACAATTCAGGTCAGCTATTTGAGACATTTTTGTCTCATTTGCGTACGTTTATAAATGAATTATTTGATACTAAACTAAGCTTAATGTCATTTAAAATTCGTAGCAAAAAGCAAGCGTTGGAACGAAATTTATATCTGTGAGTTTTTGCAGTTCTCTCAAGATACCTTTTCTTATATATATCCAGTATCATATTTATATGAAATATTTAATTTATAAGCAATACTTGTAGCGTAGGTGTGCACAGGAAGCAATATAGGGTACGGTGGCCACACATGGGGGAGGTAGGCAGTGAAGAATGATCGTGGACTATCTGGCCGTATGATTTACCGGCCTTTGCGGACCGGAGCCACGATAGATAAGCACGAGGATCACAGGCGGCCCTGACCCGGAACGGCAGAGGTGAAAAAATAATAGCAACATTTTTTATAGGGAAGGGTAGATAAAAAATCCCTGTAGTATACACAGTACAAGCCACGCCGCGGCCGACTCGGCCCTCCTTTCTCTCATATAATATATTTGAAAATGCAAAATTTCTGTTTTAAATTTATGCACCGAAATATGTTCATAAATCAGAATTAATTAAACAACAATTTTTTTAGAAAAAATGTGTGGAATATATTGCACTCTTATACCAAACAAAATCTCAAGAAGAAAATTAATGAATACATAATCTCTAAAGTCCGAAGTGTCTACACATACTTCTCTATTACATTGTTGTATAAAGTGCCCTTTAAAAAATAAGGCTAACATCTTTCAGATTTAATATTATGTTGTTCTATATTTCACAAATGAAAAGTTTTTATATTTGGATGAAAATTCCAGACATTGTTTTGTAAATAGTTTTGGGTGAAAAGACTGTGATTTCATATTTGTTTGTGCTGATACTGTCTCATTTTTAGTTTTTTAAAATATTTTGACTGGTATTTGGTCACAAAATTTATCGTTTGCAAGAAATTTTTATTACTTCCTATTCCAGGACCTGTAAAAAAATATTGAAACTGGAACTCTTAAATTTCAGTTCTTTTAAATTGGAATTCAATATCCATTGCATGGGCTTAGTATTGCAATGTTAAGTACTTTTTACAACCCAAATAGAAAATATTGTATTTGGTTAAAATATTAAGTCTACTATTAAAACCCAATTGTTATCCAAGCATTTGAATGAGACATCAACTTTATTATTAGTTTTTTGATAAGGAAATAACTTACAGTTCAGTAGTTGATGTGATATGGACATACCTGTAAAAATAAAACATCTTAAGTACATTGGTTGACTAATTAACAATAAAAGTACTTTTAGTAAGTAGCAATAAATCGATCAAGTAAATGGTATTTTTTGCCAAGAGAGTTTGAAAGGATTAACGAATGCTTTGCATTCTGCTCAGCAATTACCTTCAGCTATCGTCACTAATATTACTCTACAATAGCGAACTAACTAATGATTAGTACACTTTTGCAGTGCACCGTGTTCTGGAAGGATATTTTTCAAAAGCTTAATTAAAACGAGGCCGCCTAAACGTGGAGAAATGTGAAAAACCGAGGACGAGAGTAAAGAAGAAACCTTCGGAAAGAATTGCGCGCGCGAGAGGCGAAATTTAATAATAGCCATAAGGTGGGGCAAATTGCCGGAAAAGTGGATTATTTCGTTTCCTACGTGGACAGGAGTTCATTAATTTCACAAGAGTGAGACGGCAGGCAGGTCGAGCAACTCCAAGCTTCGTTCCAGGGAAGACTCACCACCGTTGCACCTCCTCGCGCGCCCTCCCTCGGCCACGGAGTAACACCTTTTTCGTGTTCCCGACTGGAGACATCGCTTGAGAACGGTGGTATGCAAATAACGTATAAAGGATGGGAGCTTTTTATGGGATCTTCGGGCCTGACGTGGGGTTGCCAAGCGGACTGTGCTGTGGTCAGGACTGGGGCAGCCGAGATGGGACTGTAGCACTCCCTTTGGTGTGTCTACCTCAGCCACCCACTAAAGACTATACTAGACCGCGGATAAACCAGGACAATAACTTTATCCGGTTTTTAGAACGGAGTGGAAAACAATTCGCAAGTTTTATTTTAAAAATTCAGCTGACTGCGTTTTTCAGTTTGTATTTGGTTGGTTGGGTTAGAGCCTACTAAACCCTTTGTCCGCCAATGGCTTCAGTTTTACAATGAATCTTTATTGAGGGAAATCTAAAAAAAATCGACTAAAGCATGTGTGATACATACACGATAAATATAAATGGGACTGTAAGTATTTAATTTTAATAATCTATTCACTTTTAAAGAAAATATTTTATAAATCAACTTTAATAGTTATACGATATTCTATTCATTAGGTCTACTAGGAAATGAAATAGGAAATATAAAATCCGAAAAATTGCTTTTATAACAGGTGGAGAGATACTTCAGTTCAATATTCATGTTGCCTAACACATCGTCATCGACAAAATAGTCTTTTCATGCAAACTTTAAGAGCAGTTTTATGAGGTTTTCCTTGCTGGGCAAGTCGAGAATTATCGTGAATTGGCGATTCAATGCTTCATGTTTTTATTTTTTCAAGGAAAAGATATATATGTCAAATTTTTAATAGAATATGTTTGGAAAACTTAAAGGGGTGGTAGATATAAGAAATAGTAAGCGATAGGTTTTTGTTTGCATTTTGGGGCATAATTAGTAATTGAGTTATTAATTACATGTACATGTTCAGAACCACTGTTGGAATTCCCTATGACGTCGTCAGTCGAACACAGACGAATTTTATCACTATTTCAAAGAATCACCTTCTTGTTTATGCTTAAAGAATCTCGACTCAAAACTGAAGATGTAATAATAAAAAACCCTCGTTGAAAAGAAATAAAATCGAGCGAAAAAAGTTAACAGGTCAATAAATTTCAACCGGAGAGGAAAAACAAGCACCATATGTTTGGTCGGATTCCGTTCATTTCAATTTATCTTTAATTCATGATTTACTATTACGTAAGTTAACTAAACTTTTCTTTATGCCTTATTCAAAGAAAGACATATTTACTAATATGCAAATCAACTGAACTTACCAAGCACGAAACAAGAAAAACCATCATTTAATTGTAAACGAGGTGATAAAAATGAAAGCGAAAGCTCATTAACAAACATAAAGCGCAAAATAATTACTACACACACACACAAGAGAAGCGGTGCATGTGTTATCGATAGAAGATAGAAAAACGTGAAGCGCAATTAATTTACAACCACAGATGCAAGAGAAGCGGTGAATGTTTTTCTGTCGTCGTAATAACATGAATTTGTACTATTAATTGTGATAGAAATTGACTATAGTCCATCGTATTTAAGTAGCCATTGAATTTTAACGATAAAGGATGTCGACAATCAAGTTATTGTTTAGTTTGCGATGTATAATGTAACCACCCTTCTTACGGCGGTAATATAAAGCGATATTCTTTCGAGATTAGGTTCGATCTCCAGTTCAAAAAAACGCGGTCGAATAAAATTTTACTTAAATGGTTGTTGATGCTTTTTTTCTGCCTTTATGTTATTAGGAAGGTTTTGTGTTCGTGAAAATAATTTTATCTCGTGATTATGACAGATCTAACGCTTTGTTTTGATTGTGATGCCGGTATTTTTATAGAGATAAAGGTGACGTTAGTTTGCGATATATGATGTTTTTCTTGCGGCGGAAGATAATAATACAAAAAGATCTTTTTTCGAGGTAACGATCTGTTTTCAACGATTTGAAAAAACGCGGGGCTATAAAATTTGACTTCAATGATTTATGTTTTTTTTCTGTTTCTCTTTGATAAGGACGGTTTTGCATTCATAAAAAAAATTAATCTCGAGGTTTTGAAAGATCTAACGACATGTATGATTGTAATGTCGTTGTTTTTATAGCAATAACGGTGCTGTTGTGTCTGCATAATATTCTTTAATCCAGCATGGCCTATCGGCCTCATTACAATTATGCCAACAGTCCCAAATCAGCTCAATTTTCAACAACAACTTCCTGTATTTCAATACCCTAGCAGCACTTTTTTAGTTATTTGTACTTTAGGAAAGCGCAATAATATACATATTAGGAGTATAAATAAGTTTCCGCCGTTTTAAGAAATGTGTCACGGGGCGCGGCTTGCGTTAGAATTTGCAGATGATAACCGGCTTAAAAATTGGTCTGTTCGTTCTAAAATACCATAACCTTATTACATTAGTGACTCCGTGCTAGTAAAATATCATTTTCTTGAGCTCAAAATGTCTAAATTTGAATTAAATAAACGTCATTTGCGGGAAGTTTTAATTTATTTCTTTAATTTAAACAAATCTGCAGCTGAGGAGCATCGATTGCTCGTAGAAGCATATAATGAAGCTGCTTTGAGTGAGAGAACGTGTCGTGAGTGGTTTCAAAAGTTTAAAAATGGTGATTTTGATGCAGAAGACAAAGACCGCAGTGGAAGAACTAAAATTTACGAAGATGCAGAATTGGAAGAATTAGTGGAGGAAGATTCGTCTCAAACACACAAGGAACTTGCTCTCACATTAGAAGTCACTCAGCAAGCAGTTTCACATCGTTTAAAATCATTTGCCATGATTCATAAACAAGGAAATTGGATTCCATACGAATTGAAGCCAAGAGATATTGAACGCCGATTGAGTGAAATGCTGCTAGCCAACCATAAAAAAAGGTTTTCTACATCGAATCGTCACCGGGGATGAGAAATGGATACATTAAGACAACCCAAAAAGAAGAAAATCATGGGGAAAACCTAGCCACGCGTCAACATCCAAAGTAAAACTGAGTATTCACGGAAATGTGTATATAGTGGGATCAGCTGGGTGTTGTGTACTACGAGTTGCTTAATCCGAGCGAAACAATCACTGAAACTCTCTACCTAACACAATTGATGAGATTGAGTCGTGCTCTAAAGGAAAAACGCCCTCAATACTATTCTAGACACGACAAAATAATTACACTACATGATAACGCTCGTCCGCATTTAGCGATTCCGGAGAAAAAATATTTGAAAACACTTGATTAGGAAGTGTTACCGCACCCGCCGTTTTCACCAGACATAGCGCCACCCAACTATTATCTGTTCCGGTCAATGGCACATGCTCTGTCGGAGCAATGGTTCACAACATATAGTGATACCAAAAATTGGGTTGATACGTGGATAGTCTCACAAGATAAGGAGTTCTTCAGATGTGGAATCCGAATGCTGCCTGAGAGATGGGAAAAAGTGGTTGGTAGTGATGGGCAATACTTGGAATAAACTTAAACTACCGTTCTGTTACAATAAATATTCAATGTTTTGTATAAAAACCGGCGGAAACTTATTTGTACTCATTATTCATAACATTTTTTCAGACTTTTCAACTGAAAATCACGTTTAAATTTTAGTTCAGGGTTTCGAGTTCATGATATAAATAAATAGTAATAACCAGCCATTTAGAACTCCAAAAATGCCATTCAGTATGCACCGCATACATTACTATTGGTCGAATATAAAAATACAAGTGTCCCATTGTCCCATTAGTTGTCCAACATTTTTTTGTAACACCTATCATTTCAAAATTAAAAACTCAATGTGAACTGTTGCCAACTGCAAGTATGCTAAATAGGCTTGAATTGTACAATCGATTAGTTCAACAAGAGATAATTAGTCAACGAACATTGCTTTACGGATACACTTTAGATCGAATAGTATCAGAGAATCTAAAAACTACGAATAGTAAATTCATTTTATACGCAAACGAGTCTTCAGAAGATATTGCAAACACTGTTACAATAATGGTCTGTATTTGTGGTATTTATAGGTAAACATAAACTGACGTAATAAAGTTTCATCCTTGAACCAAATTCAGGTTCCCCAGGAGCTAAGCGGCATATATATCAAAAGTTGTTTCGCAGAAAAATTTATCACTTGTATACTCGCATTTACACAAACAAGCCCCTAAAACAAAAGGAAAACAAAAGAACATAACAAGTGTCTTCCGATTGTAAACACATGTTTCGAGATAATAAGTTATGTTGACGCATTTGAGCCGATTGTTAATCATAAAGATCCACTCCTAATGTTTTGCTCTGTGGCCAAGTTTGCCTCCCTATCCCGAAGGAGTGCACTAAGTGTTGCTGCGATAGCGGGGGCAAACGGCGGCGGTGGTGTGGCTATGACGGATGGTGGTTTTACTTTTCTTTATAATCCCTGGGCGGTGATGACCTGAAAGGTTCTCAGTTACTCCAGCAAAAATTCTCCCATGAGAAATGGGCAGAGGACAGCGGTTTGAAAAATATCATCATGTAATCGTCATTCCAGTAATAGATAAGAAAGTGGCGCTTACATAAATTACGCTATCGAATAACTCATTGGCTGGGAGATTGTTTTGTAACACTTGATGGGCCGTTAATTTTCAATAGTTTTTTCATCGTGAGTCTAGGATCACTCTTACCTGTCCATAATTCAAACTGTAACTACAAGGTTGTGAAAGTGACTTTAGCTAAAATCAGTCAATTAACGAATCACAGAATATTATGGCGAAACACTCGCTTAGTTGTAGTAGTTTTATTTAATGCGTTCTCTGATTTGACTTACAAGATTTGCAATTGTAGAAGCAAAAATAAATGATAATTTCAATTGAATTTCTTTCAGGACTAAGGCAAGTGACAGGCATCTAAAATTTCTTTTTAAAGACAAAGATCTTTGTAATTAATAAAACACATAAGAAATCCCCAGCAGTTTGTAGATTAAAACAATTTAAGTTTTCCTACCTTTCCGGGAAACTTTGTACACTTTCAGAAACCAGAACCCAGTGCAGTTTTCAGTAAAAGCATTTCTTGTAGCCCGAGAAAAATGTACAACATAATTTGAGGAAACTTAATTAGAACTAATTAAAGACGCAGAGCAGCAGTGGAGGCAGCTTCTGGCGTCGTCGTCTACGGTGATAGTAGTGGGATGGGTTGTTTTCTTTTTCCTGAAGCGTTGGGTCAGGGAGCGCGAAATCTTCCAAGGGATAAGGGGGGCGTGGTTTTGGCGCCAACTGCATCTTGCCCAGAGATAATATACATAGTTGGGTAATTAATGCTGCGACCTCGGCCATTTGCATGCTCTCTGATTATTTATGCAAATAAAGCAGCATGTCTACAGTGCCCCGCTTCGGCGATGGAGTTGGCGATGCTGGTCCTCTCCTTGAGAGTCGTCGCCTCATCCTCGCGGCTATCGAGGCGGCGTGCACCAGTAAAGGGGAAATTACTAATTTTCTAAGTTACACCGACGCGACGAAACCTCGACGTGTTAGCAATTACACGTCCTGCATGAATAGTAGTGGACCTTTAGACCCCGGTCGAGCTGGGCAGCTTGTTGAGATTGACTACCAACAGTAGATGAGAAATCATAGTGCTTTGCATGTTAAGTCGTGTAGTGGTACACCTTTAGAAATTCTGCGGAGATTGCTCCGAATCTTATTAGACTTGGAGGGTAAGAACCGACGATTCTATTAGATTTCGGACGGGGCTTAACTTGGGAAATAGTTGCTATTGAATTTCGGATCAAAATTCATGAAGCAAATTGAAACGACAAAAGAATATTCGTCGCAAGTCGCAAGGCAATTTTTAACTCCTGCCTTTTGCCCGTTAAGTAAGTTCGTAGCTAATTGATACTTTTGTTATATGCAATTAGCAATTAAAAACAATTCCCGAATACTAAAGGCGAAATAAGTGCAGCCCCTTGGCAAAAGGAAGGTAGGGAATTATGCAAATGAAAGTAAAAATGGGCAATATTGAAATCTAAAATGAGGTTAAAGAAAAAAGCCGCAATTATTAGCATCTGTATCATGGACGCGGGGAATTTAAGAGGGAAACGAGCGGAGGACACGAAACTCCGGAGAAGGGTTGGTTTTCTCCGGCGACTGGGTTACGAAAGGAAGTCCTTCCTCTTCACAAACTGCATTACTTATGCGAACGGGGGCCAATTAATTTGTCCGAAGATTAGCCATGCATCCTGGTACCTCTCAAGCCGCGGCTAGATGCTCCGGGACTTCTTTTAATTAACTTTAATTAACGTTACCAAAGTCCGACATGGCGCTCCCGCCAAGAAGAGATCCGGGGACGGGGATTTCGGTTGGTGAGGAGGTGGCAGCAGTGGGTGAGAGAGCTGATCTATGATGATCTTATTACTTGGGGTGGTTGCGCGGCGGCAAAGGGTAAATGGAGGATATAAAACGAACATTCCGTGGTACCGGAGGAGATCTGAAAAGTTAACTTTGATGAAATTAAATTGTCATTCTTTTGGATTTAAAATGGGCGAGATGCCGACCGCCCGCGTTTACGACCAGCTTTAATTAAAGTACCTCTCTCCTCTTCTTAAGGCGTGTGGCGGCGAGCTCCAAGATAACGATCGTCGGCCGATTACACCTACAAATCATAAGAATTTGCAAAATTTTGTCGTCTTTTTATGCTTTTTGAAGCAATTCTATAAAATTTGCACGGTCTATTTAGAAATTTTGAGTAAAAGCTGGTGCGAGTGCAGGCTGGGGGTAAGCTGGGATTCGGCTGCGTTGTATTTACGTAATCCTCCACGGCCACTTGCAAGTTATCCACTAATAACTGGAGGAGCCTGAATATAAATTAGGTTTGTCCTAATATGAAATGCAGGTCTCTAAATTTGTATGAAGATCCTTTAAATAACAATTGATGTTATAGAATGTTTCACTTCGTTAATTCTGAACGTTATAGATGTAAAAGCAGTGGTCAGCTCTAAAGCTAGTGAAGGCTAAAGGCAACAGTAGTAAAACGTTGTTCAACGAGATCGCTTACACACCACCCTGGTAGGTATAGGTGCTTCGGAGCGCTGTAAACCGTGGAAAGATCATGTTGACACAACCTCCCCTGATTAACCCCCGAAACGAACGGAGACGGAAGGGTTCTACTAATACCACTTTCGCTTAATTCCAGAAGCGTTCGTGAATTTTAAACAATATTCAGTTGTCAATATTATGATTGGTGAGTGGTGCCTGGTTCTACCGCCGCCATCTCTTCAATTATGAATATATTACGAATGGATGTGAAGAGTGAATGTACATATCTATGTGTGAGTGGTAACTATACTACTGGAAGCATTGGTATTCTTGTAGCTTGTTTACACTACTCCCGAATACGCACCAATTCTAAAACGAAATTGAATCAGTCGTACGCGCATTTAATTGTAATACCCACCTCTATTAAAGCTTTCAATTTCGCCAGAATGTTTATCTTTTACACTGACACAAATGTATTCGTGTGATTTTAGATCGTTACATGGTTTTATTTACTTTGCAACTTTATATAGTAACGTATAGCAGGAGAGGAACGGGTAGGTGTGGGTGTAATAGCTGGCTGATGCTTCCTACTGTTGGAGTTGGTTTCGTTATAACATCGCTCACCGAAAAACTGTTTATACTAGTGATTATTATGAAATATCATAGTAGGGCGGATGTAGCAATGCACGGGGGAGAAATATTCGACAGTCAGCAAAGTGCATTTGAAAAATTATTACCTATTCAAAGCGTTTTAATAAAAAATTGTTCACTTGCTGCAATTACATTTTCAATATATTTTGAAGATTTTATGAATTTTTTGAGTGTTTTGTAGTTTTAGAACTACCAGGTGCGCAAGTTTAAAATGCTTTTTTTCATGAAAAATACGCAATTATTTAAGAAGAATGATAAAACATTTTTTATTCAACGTATTGGCCCTCGCGTTTTACACATTTTATCCATCTCTCGGGAAATTTATGGATACCATTCCAAAAGAACGCTTCAACTTTCATTGATATCGACTTCATCGACCCATTTTTGTACATCCTCGAAAGTCTTGAAGTGTTGCTCAGCCAGTGCGTGTCCCATTGATGAGAAGAGGTTATTATCAGAAGGCGCCAGGTCTGGTAAATACGGCGAGTGTGGTAGGAGTTCCAAACCAAACGAAGAAATCGTTTCCTTGATCACTTTGGCTAAATGTGCAGGAGCGTTGTCACGCTGTAGAAAGACTTTGCCGTGTTTTCGTCCCATTCTGGGCGTTTTTCGATCAATGTAAGCCACGCATTGATCATTTGTTGTCGGTAGCGGACGGTATTAATTGTTTCGTCGGGTTTGAGAAGCTCGTAGTACACTACTCCCTTCTGATCCCACCACACACACAGCATTGTCTTCCTCCTAAAACGATCCAGTTTTATACTCGATATTGATGGTTGTCCTGGTGTTACCGATGATTTCTTACGTTTGGGATTCTCAAAATATATACATTTTTTATCGTCAGCTACAACCCAATGCAAAAAAACCCTTTCTTTTGTGGCGTAAATGCAACATTTCACATTGTGTTTCGTCTTTCCATCTGTCATTCGTTTAGTTTGTGTGGAACCCATTTTCCAACCTTTTGAATCTTCTTCATGGCTCTCAGGCAATCAGAAATGGCTTGCCGAGTGACATTCAACTGCTCCGCCATCATGTGTTGTGTTTGTGTATCGTTTTCGTCCAATAATGCTTGTAAATCGTCGTCTTCAAACTTTCTTGGTTGATTTTTCATGTTCTTTGTCAATAATAGTGAAATCGCCACTTTTGAAACGTTTAAACTAGCGCTCACAGGTCTTGACAGTTGGAGCTAGATCGCCGTAAGTCTCTACAAGAATTCGATGGCCTTTCGGTGCCTTTTTCTTTTGATTAAATAAGAAAATCATTACATGCCACAAATACTCTTTATTTGGCTCAAAACTCGACATGTTTAACACGAAAAAGAAGTATGCTACTAACTCTTTACAACTAAACGAAAATTATATTTTGTAGTGTTTGCAGTCTTACCAAAAAATGGCGCTGTGGGTTCCAAATGTGACTTCAATAGATTTCATGCACCATCTCTTGACAACAAAACGACATTTTAAACTTTCGCACCTGGTAGAATTATTGTAAAACATATTTCTAGCACGGTGAAAGACATTTAAGTATGAATTACTTACGACACGTTTTATTTCAATCTTGCAGTAAAACGCTTCTTTGCTTGCCCGAATTGTAGAATTTGTATGTTTTTTCTTTACTACATTAGTTGTTAATATTTGACAACACGTCGAATTGCCATCTTTATATAAGGTTATACAAGGTAACATAGTTTAGAATATCCGATTAAGTTAAAAAATACACCGTCTTATATTATATTAGAGGGACCGAAAAGTAATGTCGTTTTGTTAAGTTAAATTCACACGACTATATTTTTAACAAGTTTTTATTTCTAATGAATAATATATACTACTTCGTTATCGACAACCTTTTGCCATCTAGTATACAAATTTTCAATGCCGCAGCGGTAAAAATCAATCGGTTTTTCTGTAAAACATGTCGAAATAGCATTTTCGACATCATCAACATTTTCAAATTTTTGCCACTAAGACAATGTTGCAATGATCGGAATAAATGGTAATCCGAGGGTGCAATATCGGGTGAGTATGGTGGGTGAGGCAGTACCTCCCACCCCAATTCGTTAATTTTGTCTAAGGTCTGTGTTGCACAGTGCGGTCTTACATTGTCATGTTGCAGAATAACTCCTTTTCTTTTGACAATTGCCGGATACTTTTCAATCAAAGACTGGCTTATTCGTTCCAATTGTTCACAATAGACATCTGCATTAACAGTTAGTCCAAGTTTTAACACTTCAAAGTGAGCAACTCCGAGTGTGTTCCACCAAAAACACAGAAGTGCCTTTTTGGGGTGTAAACCCGGTTTTGCAGTAGTTCGTGGTAATTAATTTCGGCTGAGCCACTGTCTTCTGCGTTTCGGATTGTCGTACAGGACATATTTTTCGTCTCCAGTGATCAAGCAATCAAAAAAATGGATCTGTACGATGCCGTTGAAGCAATACGTTGCACGTGATGGATCGGCTGGCTTTATTCTGTTCGGATAGATTATGGGGGACCCAAACATCAGCTCTGCATATTTTTCCAATCTGCGGCAAATGTTCTTGGATGGTTGATCAAGGTTGGTTAAGGCTGTTTGAAAGTTCCTCAATTGTTTGACATGGATTTGCTTCCACTTTTGCCCTTAGCACGTCGTTATCTAATGATGTTGGTCTTCCTGATCGATGGGCGTCCGAGAGATCAAAATTACCTGATCTGAACTTGGAGAACCATCTTTGGCATTTTCAAACGTCCAATGCGCTTGGGTAAACAAAGCAAATGTTTTTAGTCGCAGCAGTTGCGGTATTACCCTTGCGAAACTCAAAAAACATACAATGCCAGATATGCTCTTCTGGTATTTGCCTGGCCATTTCACCCCAAATTGCAAAACAGTCTAATACGTAATTATTCAGAAGCAAATATGATACAATAACCTCAAAATCACTTTGACACGCCTCCCAAGTACGTAATGAGCTACCAAATGACAATCAAATATCGACATGCGCAGAAACGACATTACTTTCCGGCCCCCCTAATAATTTGTTGCAATTTTAAAGGTAATTTTAATAAATGTTTCTTATAAAATCATCAGGCTGTACTGGCGAAAAACTCAATTAAGTGATTTTGACTTTCTTCACTTGATATCGGGTTTTGTATCGGTAAGGCAATTTTGTAATGTAAAAAAAAATATAGAATTCGCTTGGCGCCAGGCTGGGACTATAAGGTGGATTTATCTTAACTTCCAAACCAAGCTATCAGAGCTATTTTAGACGTGCGTGTTTTAGCATGGTCGTAATTGAAAACAATACCTTTTCTGTTGGCCAATTCTGGATGCTACTTCTCAATCGCAAGTTTCAAGCCGACTAACTGGTGACAGCAGATTTCCGAATTTACTGTTTGGCAGTATAGATGTAATTCATAGTAGATGATGCCAGAGTAATTTTACTTTATGCAGCTTCCTTGCCCTTGGTCCTGGTTTGGACCACTATAACTATCTAATGAAAAAATATTGAATTTCTCTTTCTTCAACCCAATATTCTCATTCTTAATCATCAATTCGTATGTCGATAGTTATTATTTTAATAACTCTTAGTGTTTCATATGCGTCAAAGAAACATTGTGAACCAAGTTTAATAATTCCCAATTTAATTTTTATTGTACTCATGCACTTTGGCTCTTAAAAATACTATTTAATTTCATTAATTTTAATTCCTTGACTATAGTCGTGATGTCAATGGGAGTGCTACAGTCAACTTTTACTTGTAATTTAATCCATTGAAAGGGCTCAAATGATTATACAACCTTCCAAAAGAGATCCTCTGGGTAAACGAGATTTTTAACCATTTAAGAAATCAAGAAGCTAATCAAAGATATAATTCATCAGATTAGATTCCGTTAGGTATCACAAATAAAGTTAAATGCATAAAACATAAAAAGAATAAAACTCTTGGTACTAAAAAAAAGTTGTCGTAACTGGTTCCACTATATTTTGCGGTACGCAGCAGACTACTGCAGTGATTGTTTTTCTGTTAAATATACCTTAAGACGTGTAACTTTCCCACGGTTCATGGGGCTTGGCAGAATAAAAACATCAATGAAGACATTCTCTCGCAACCAAGGAGAAGAATCGTAATTTTATTTTTATGATTTTCATATTTATACTGATTTTTGTACAATTAAGTGTATAATTTTGTACGAAGTGCATAAATAATCTAAAAAGAAAATCTAGCAGGACTCTACCTAAAAATAAATTTCATTAACATATTTGCATCAAGAACAGTTTTCAATTGCTCATAATGAGAATAGCAGTAACTGTTTTCTTTAAATCACATTCTTGATGATTTTAAAACTTCTGGTAGATCGCGACAGAGATCATAAATTATTGTTAGAAACAACAAAAGAGCCATCAGTTATGAAGCTAAACCAGTTTAGAAACATACTAAATGGACCAACACAACAGTCAGAGCAAAATTCAAAATATTAAGCGATCCAAAATCAGATATTGAAAGTCGAAGGAATGGATTAAAAACATCATGATCATTACTATGTAGGTTATAGGTATATTTACATGTTAAGCAGCGCGTTCTCTTTACATTTCTCCCACAATGGAAGTCGTAAACTGAAATGGTTTGGCAATCGCAGCGAATTAAATCAATCTATTCATAATTTCTGCTGTAAATAACAAAATTTCGAACCGGGGCTGATGAGCGATCAGGAGCTAGACTAGTGGTAATAGCACCGAGCCCCAAACGAAGAGAAAAATGGGGGAATGCAAATTTCTTTATTCTTAACTCGAATTCCGTCAGGTACTTTTTCGTTTTATTATACGATTCAGTGCCCCGCAAGTAGGTTAAAGTAATTATGCATTTTATTTAAACGCTCCAATTTATTATAAAGCGTGTTTTATGCTAATGATGGGATCGACTGAAAGGATATAATTCAGTAGAAAAAGGGGAGACGAGCCCAGTAGCAGTCTCCCAGAACTCTCCTCCACTATAAAACATTGCCCACAAGACCTGCCTCTTTACCAACCGTGAATGTCACCAGGAGAGACCCTCGTTATCTCTCGAATCTGATTTCTAAGGACACAACTACTATCCTTAAGTACCTTCATTCATTAACGGAAGACGGTATTGCTTTCTCAATTTTAATCGCCTATTCAATAGCTTTTCTTTATCTTGTTCTAGCACTTTAATCATGTTTTATATTATACACAAAATAACACGAATCTCTTCACTAAGATTGCCGTGCTTAGTTAATCAATTTGGGTGGCAAAGGATTGAAAACATTAGCATGGATCCTTGTATTTTCACGTTGATGTTTATGAATATCATATCCTTGAATAGTTTTTGAAAATATTTTGGTTTATTTTTATTGATTGCTTTTTATTTGTTCGATCTAGTCAATTAGAAGCAAACTGTATTGGCAAGCATGGCGTCTACAGGAAATTCAATTTATTAGGTGAGGCTTGCAAGGAGAGGGATGTCTTAAATAATGTTAGTGTTGCAGCAGAGAAACTTTACATTTGGATTCTCTTTACAAGTACAAAAATGATGTCTGCTGCTAATTGAAAAATTATTTAAAAAACATTTAAACGAAAAATGTATTTATAAAAATGCCTTCTTTAAATATATAGAAAAGCATTTATTCGTGTTTGCTGGCATTTTTATTCAAGAGGCACCAAACCGTGGGTTTATAGAAAGAGTTTGCTAATTGTTGATTCCACAAACGAGAAATTGATCTAATGATTTCTGCTTTTTCTAGAAACGGTACTTACAATTTGCTGATCTTTATTGTTAATCTAAAGTTGGTTTTCTTGCATTATATAAGTGCCCTGGTCTGGCCTGGTTTGCTCTTGTTGAGAATGCAAAATATGACCACCTTTCAGTCTAATGTAATTATTTGCATGATAAATACGTCAACTCACTCATGGCACTTATAACAATTAATGAATTTACCTATCCTCATACAGGTTTTGTTATGGCTGTTGGAAGAATAACCACAGGAGGAGACTAAAGGAAGCAAAGAAGCACATGTTGATGATTGATACAGCCGAAAAATGGAGAATTTTATTTTGTCTGCTTCTTCGTGAACTGTACTTTTAAATATTACTTTCTAGAACTACGTGCTTAACAATTGTTTTACTATTTGAGAGAGAATTTCAATGGTAGAGGGAATTTGTTCTTTAATTCAAAAACAAACGTTTATATTTAGATCCAGTATGTAAAAGATTCCTAGAAAAGTATTAGCTTTAAAGCTCTACTCCTCTCTCATCATAGAACCACATATAACAAGAATTTTTCCAATAGCCTAACTAGAATTGCTTTAAAAATATTTGATTTAGATAGATAGATAAATAGCTAATTTCTTTATTCTCAAAACAAAGTTATAAAATACAATTTAGCTTGAATAGCGTCAGGATCATGGTCAAAAACTAAATTAGGAGAAATAATCATGAACATTGCATGGCTCCATTGCGCATAACTAATTAAATGTTATTTTTGAAGATATTGAAATCCTTCATAGACTTAATGTTACTTGGTAAGCTATTATAAAAAAGTATGCTTTGGTAATAGCAGCTGTTGTGAAAAGCATTTAATCTATGAGAAGGGATTACCTAATCAGACTTATTTCTAGTGTTGTAGTTTTGCACAAATATCTCATTAGAGACGAAATGCTTGCTCCCCAAAAAGAAATAATATGCCATTAAATATATAAAGAGCAGGCGCAGTTATAAAATTATTACATTTAAATAACCCCCTACATCACGCTCTCCATTCCAAAGTCAGCATTATGCGCAGGCAGCGTTTTTGAAGTAATTTCAGAGGATGACCCCCAAAATACAATTCCATAGCAAATGTGCGTGTATATACTAGCAAACTATACAGTCCTCAGAGTACTACACAGTCCGCCTTAGCACTAAAGTATTTTCTAATTTTTAAACAGAAGTTTGTGCCAATCCTGAAAACCGTCCAGACAAATACCCAAAAACTTGACAGGTTTAGAAACTTTCAGATGTTAAGTTTATTGTTGCTGAAAGAGACTCAAGCATATCATGGGTTCTGAAAAGTACACATTTTGTTTTGGAAATGTTCAGAGATAGTTTATTTGATATGAACCATCCCTTAAGCTCTCTAAAGGAGCTCTCAGTTTCTGAAGAATCTGCGCAATATCATTACCCTTGATTATTAAATTGGTGTCATCAGCCTAGTTGATCAAAACCCTTTTTTTACATACAAATACATCGTTTATAAAAATGATAAAAAGAAGAGGCCTCAGAACACTGCCCTGGGGGACTTCCACGTATAAAAGACTATTACGAACATAGAATATCTCACCATCTTGGCGGATGATCACTTTCTGGGGTCTATTGTGGTGGTGTGACTTTAACCAGTCAAGAGCATTTCCTCGAATACCATAACGATAACACTTCTCGATTAGCAGTATCAAAGTATTAAAAGCCTTCGTAAGATCACCAAACTCAGCTAGTGCTATCTGACAATTCTTCGAAATATTAATAATAAAGCGAATAAACTGAAAAACCGCAGTTTCACAGGTTTTACCTTCAAGGAACCCATGCTGGGCAAGATGAAGGATTTTGTAACAAAACTTAGAAATGCGAGTGCTGAAAGTGATCTCGAACATTTTTGTAAGCTAGGATAGCAAACCTATAGGACGGTAATTATTGGCAGACTTAGGATCACCCTTCTTATATATGGGTAGTACGACAAAAAATTTGTAATTTTTCGGGAAATTTTCCACACAAAAATGAGTCGTTAATTAAGTGAACTATTAAGTCAATGATATAAACAATACACGCCTTTAGAATATATAACTGAATGCCTTCTTCACCAGAACTCTGCTTATTTTTAAGTTGTCTAATAATTCTCAAACCTTTACTTGGTAACAGGTACTAAGAAAATACTATTTTTGTTGCAAGTAACATGTTGTAATTCATAAGATGGGCAACTGTTAAAAGACTGGGCAAGATTGGTAGTTGCATCCACAAAATAGTCACAGATAGCATTGGCACTTTCAGAAGGAGTAGTCTAATTATCTAAATGAATTTTTGAATTAGATGTTCTACTATTGGTGAAGGATTTAACAGTATCCCAAGTCGCATTTAATCGAGTGATAGAGTTAAAGGTTTCAGCAGCATAATATTTCTTTTTAATTTCGGTGACTAATTTATTATATAATTTTCATTTCTCCCTGTAGGCTGCAAGTAATTCAGGTGCCATTGTTCTTAACATAAACAATAATTTAACCTCTTCCACAGCAGATAATTGTTCGGGCGTGATCCAAAACTTATTTTTGGCGTTCGAAGCAGCAACTCGTGTAAGAGGAAAACACTTATTGAAAAGGTTGCAGAATGTGTCATGAAAGATTTTAAATTTTATTTCCAAATCTATTGGTCATAAAAATACTCCAATTTATAGACTGTAGCTCAGGAGCAAAAATGTTAAAACTTTTAGAATCTTATTTACGTTTATAAAACTATTTTTTTTATGTTTTGTTTACACTTAAAACGAATCAATTAAGACCCATGGTCAGAAATACAGGAATTAACTACAGGAGCTGCGTAATTATGAGCTCTACTGTTTGTTATGTTATCTAAGAAAGTATTACAATTAGACTTTACCCAAGTATAATTATCAAATGTAAAATTAAGGTCACAAGATCTAACAAGATTTTGAAAAAACAGACTATTATTATTAGGGGGACCGGAAAGTAATGTCGTTTCTGTGTATGCCGATATTTTATTGTCATTTGGTAGCTCATTACGTACTTGGAAGACGTATCAAAGAGATTTTGAGGTTTTTGTATCATATTTGCACCTGAATAATTAAGTAATAGAGTTTTTTGTTGGCAATTTGGGGTGAAATTACCAGCCAAATACCAGAAAAGCATATTAGATGCTTTGTGAGTTTCGCGAGGGTAATACTGCAACTGCTGCGACTAAAAACTTGCGATGTTTATCCAAGCGCATTGGACGTTCGAAAATGCCAAAGATGGTTCTCCAAGTTCAGAACAGGTAATCTTGATCTCTCGGACGCCCATCGATCAGGAGGACCAACAACATTAGAAAACGACGTGCTAAGGGCAAAAGTGGAAGCAAATCCATGTCAAACAATTGAGAAACTTCCAAACAGCCTTAACCAACCTTGGTCAACCATCCAAGAACATTTGTCGCAGATTGGAAAAATAAGCAGAGCTGGTGTTTGGGTCCCCCATAATCTATCCGAACAGAATAAAGGCAACCGGTCCATCACGTGCAACGTATTGCTTCAACGGCATCGCACAGATCCGTTTTTTGATCGCTTGATCACTGGAGACGAAAAATTGGTCCTGTTCGATAATCCGAAATGCAAAGGCAGTGGCTCAGCAGAAGTGAATTACCACGAACTACTGCAAAGCCGGGTTTACACCCCAAAATGGCATTTCTATGTGTATAGTGGAATACACGCGGAGTTGTCCACTTTGAAGGGTTAAAACCTGGACAAACTGTTAATGCAGATGTCTATTGTGAACAATTGAAACGAATAAACCTGTCTTTGATTGAAAAGTATCGGGCAATTGTCAACAGAAAAGGAGTTATTCTGCAACATGACAATGCAAGACCGCACTGTGCAAAACGGACCTTAGACAAAATTAACGAATTTGTGTGGGAGGTACTGCCTCACCCACCATACTCGCCCGATATTGCACCCTCGGATTACTATTTATTCCGATCACTGCAGCATTGTCTTAGTGGCAAAAGTAGAAAATTTTGTCCAAAAAGTTATCTCGACATATTTTACAGAAAAACCGATTGATTTTTACCACTCCGGCATTGAAAATTTGTATACTACATGGCAAAAGGTTGTTGATAACGATTGTTGATTAAAAATAAAAACTTGTTAAAAACGTAGTCGTGTGAATTTAAGTTAAGAAAACGACATTACTTTCCAGTCCCCTAATAGTATTTTGCTTTAAGTCTATATTAAAGTCGCCAGCTACAAGAATTACTTTATTTTCATAGATGTAGCAATTTAGCAAAATGCTTAAAAAAAAGATTGGACGTCACTATTAGGGGAAGTTATAAATACATACAACAATGTACCGTATGCCTTTTAAAAAACATTCGATTGCTGCACATTCAAAGACATGTGAAACAGCAAAACAGTTTAAATCTTGCCGCACTAAGGTGTTGGATTTAACTTTTATAAGCAGCGTAGCATCATAATTTTAGTAATAAGCGGAGGCGTAACAGTATCATTACAAATTAACTTTACTCCTTCTGTCTAAAGGAAAATGCAACAGTTAACCAAAGAAAAAAATCTGCTGATTAGTTATCCAAACTACTTTTGAAATTAAATTTATTTTTACTTAAATACATGAGTATGGCTAATGATTTAGAATTTCGTGAAATTTGTATGAAGAAATGGGTTTTGACTTCAATAAGCCCATTAAAATTTTAAACGTATCGAAATTTCCAGGCGTTCTTGAAGAGAAGTCATCCGAGTGTCCCAACCATAATATCTCTTGAACTTGCAGTATGATCAACCTAAATTATCTAAGCCATGTGAATTCAGATTTCAAGTAGGATTTAACGATGAAGCTTTGACTGTGAGCTGTAATCTTTGAGATATTCAGGAAAGTTACTGGCGGGTACGAATATTCATTTTGTCATAAGAGCTCAATTATGAACTTAAAATATTAGCTTTGCCTTTACAATAACAAATCAGAGTATAGAATTGACAAATTAATATGACGTTAGCTTTTAGGTAATGACTGTATTGAAACTTCGAAATGACGATTATTCATACAAACAAAGCAGCATTCAATTGCTAGTTATATAAACATTAAATACTATATAATCTTTGTTCATTTTAAATGAACGTAGTGTCATGTAGCGCTCAATGTAGTGAACAGCAGTTTATTTCGTTTCAAAAATCTATAACGTAAACATTTTAAGCCACTTTCTTATATTGGCCAACAGTAAACACCAAAGGTTATTACATCATCCAACCTACTTAATGCGGAGGCACGGATGGGATATTTATTGAAATTTTACTACTGTAGGTAATGTAAAATGATCGCTTCTCTTGAACGGTCTTTAATGTTATCACTTTAGCACTCTGGGTTCTATATTCGTTGTGTGCTTCATCTTAAAGTTATAATGTTTCAGACGACTATGTTTAAAACGTGTTGCGATGAATAATGTCACCCTTGTAAAGCGCCCACGCCACGAAACTGAAAATTATTCGCCTTCGGCCTCAAAACACTTTCGTATTTTTCGATATTTTCTTACTATTCGATTCATGTCCGAAAAAGTTTTTGCACTGAAGACTATTATTTTGCCCATTGCTTCGCTTCAAAAAATTGTGTCCCAAATGAGCAGTCGAAATAATTGCAAATTTTATCGGAAGCGTTGTCAAGGAATAAACAATCGGAGAGGCTTCTCCTTTTTTCTTATTCCCTCTCAGGAAAATCACTTTTCTTTCCTATATAAGGAACTTTGTATTGTTTAGTAATCCGGACCATATTGTCGAGAATCCTGGAAAGAGCCACTTCGAGCCAATGCTGCACATTATCATGCAAATTCTCATTCTTACATTTGCTCAGTGTTTTCGTAGACAAGTACAGCGTTCCTGCAAACAGCCACCGCATAATGTCGCTCTTAGTTGCCCTCTAGCGGCAGATTCTGTTACAACTGTTAACCTCTTGGAATAAATCTCAACTGCTAGCCTTTATTGCACACTATTGCTCAGCTTTCGATCGTAATTAGATTCAGTTTAAATATAAACTGTTTTGCTTTTTTTGGAGGATCGTGATGGCAATGAAAGTGGTCGTGCGTTTGAAATGCACAAATGTACGTTTTTTTTCGTTTGCTCGTCATTGGCTGCGATATTTTGCCAGAAGTAACTGCAAATAAAGGAGCCATCATTAACTCAAGGGTTTTAACGGTCCAAATTAACAATTAGGACAGCTAGTACGCCCCTGTGTAAGTGAATTGAAGTAATTCGAATTTCTTGGCACTGGATAATCAGACACATTTGCATTAGAAATACCTCAAACCGAGAGAAATCCCTATTTCCATCTAAGATAGTAGTCGTGGGGGAGATGCAGCCACCGCGAAAGTAAGCAACAACAACACAACATTGAGATAAGGAAAGGTTAAATAAAGTTTACTCATTTGTGAATGTGTATAACCAGTTTGCATTGTAACTTGTACAACGAATTATGGGAATTTGTAGCTCTGTCACGTCTCCTCAGCTCTTGACATCTCACTAAGGGCTGCTTCTTCACGATTGAGTGCAGTTGGAATGGAACATATGACAACGAATTAAACCATCACGTTCTCTCTAAAATAGTGGAACCGTAAAATTGCTCCTGAAAAATGTTATTGTTTATGGAATCAAAGCTGAGCGGATCCGAAAAAGTATAAAAAGTTCAGAAAGAATTAAGTTTCGAGAAAAAGCTTTTAATACCTTTATTCTTACCTATTTATTTATTTTCTGGATTGCGATAAATATCAAGAGAAAACCCGGGGAGAACAGCACGACATGCGGGTAACTAGTGGTGTCCTTCAGGACTAAGATATATGTCCTCGAGATAGCAGGACATTTTGTATTGATTCTGGTTAAAAGCCTTGCCTTCTGCTTTCATTCCTGAAGAGCACTCACGGCACCAACACGAATTAAGAGCGCCGCGAAAGGTAAAGGAATGAACGCTGTTACGTGTCTTTTGTACTTAATGGAGGGAAAATACACTTTGACATCACCTGTTTTTCAAGTAGTTTCTGATGGATGGATGCTTCTGCTCCTTTTCTGCCTCTCGGCTTTCCTTTTTAAAATTGTTTACATGGGACGAGACAGCCACTAATAAAAAATTAACTACATGAGACAGCTTCTTCCTAATAGCTTTTCCGAAAGTTTTGTTCACCTTTTTTGGGAATGTGGATTTCGATGCGAACTTAACCAGTAAGAAAGGATTATGTAACGCAAATTCCAAACTATTAAATCCTCTTTATTAATTTAATGACTTATAGGGTTCGACCCGAAAGAATGTCGGTCTGAACCTGGAGTTCGATCGGAAATTCGGAAGCAATTAGATTGGTAATTTCCGTGTGCTTTTATTGAATGTTTAATTAATTTAATTCACTTAAGTCACACCTGTTAAGTTCTGACAATTGAATCCCTTTCAACCCTTGTTAATTGTGCGGAATAGGGGGAAATCATTATCCACAACCCGACGAGAGACGACGACCGTGATACGGGAGACCGCAAGTCTGTCCCGAGTCTTCCCACCTCGTGCCTTCGGTATACGTCTATCGCACCATTGTCCCTCAGACTAAATCACATTTTGCACGTTCGAACTCTAGCAGAACTCCAGCACCATTTTATTAGTTTTATCTTTTATATAATTTCGCACGCCAAGCAAAACTTTCTTTCCCGGCCGCATCATTACTGCGTTAAATTCGGCACAATGTATCTATCTCTAGTGATAGTAATAACATTATTTTTTTATTACAACCTGGATGGAATGTCATTGTTCTCGGGCGAAAAACATTCCAGAAATATATATACGTATTTTATGTGCATGATTTTGTTTGCTGAAATGTATTTTTCCGCCGGATCCATAAAAATCTGATTTCAATGATCAAATTTTCAGTTCTTTTTTGGGGTATTCTGCGTTTTTAAAATCCGTATACTATACGAAGTATATTAAAGGGAAGGTATTGGGAATACAAAAAACTTCGACCTCGAGATTTTGACGGATCTTCATGTTTTAAGGGCCCCTGAATCCATTTTTAGCATTTTTGGCATGTCGTCTGTATGTTTACCTACAAAGTTTTAACATTTTTCAAGTAAACTGGGCGTTTAAATAAAGCTATTGACTTGAAATTCGCTACACGCTTGAAAGATAGTAAAAACATCTTATATATGAAGTTTCAATTCGAAAGAACCACTAGAAATGGACTTTTTCTCAAAAACTTTTATTACAAAAAGTGCATTTTTTAGCAATATTTTTGGCTGAGATGCTGCAGAATAAAGAACTACCGCAACGTAACACACTTATGCATAGTTTTAACTCGATTATCGCGCCAAAAATTAGCAAAAATGTTGAAAATTGAAATCATAACTACCATTAATTAATATTATAGGAACATATTCGAATCTGGCTACGCCGATTTTTATACTTTTTTTTTGCTTTAGTTTATTTTAAATCAAATTTTTAATGCTGGTGGGTATAAAATAATTATTAATGTAAAATTCATTTATAACAACTGAAAAATGCATATGGAAACTTCACTTTAAATCGTATGTTGCTGCTTTTATTTCTATTTCATTCAGCCTGTCGGTTTCGCTTGTTAGGTTATGAATACACACTTTAAAATTAGACTATAATGAAAGTTTGGAGGCTTGCAAAATCTTGCAATTTTTAAGAAACATTTTTGGCTGGCACTCTAAAGAGTGCATTCATGTACAGTTTGAGCTTTTCAAGTATGAAGATTTACACTTTTGCTTTATTTTTACATCGCATATAGGTGTTTGTAATTTTGTTATTATTAATTGTAGGTACTTTTATGCAGTACAAATACTTATACGGGAATGTTGAGTAGAGACAGTACAGATTTTTTGGAGTAGTCTGCGATTTTACGTTAGCATTTTGGAACGTTAAAGGGCTGACCAATAATTTTTTTGTGTGCAAATTTAAGCGATCAAGTAACCAACACGTAATTGCAAAATACAAAAATTGTAGCAAAATATATTGAAAGCATTAGTAAAGTAATTTCTACTTATATTTTATAGTTAAAGTAACGATCTCGAACAGAGCTGCCAAAATATCATCTATATCGGATTTTAAGACACAAATTCACATAAAAGTTTGTAAATTATTATACATACATTATTGTTATTATACAGGATGTTGCAGAATTAGTTTTCAATATTTAACTCACATGTTAAAAACGCTAATGTGACTACGACCAGGTATTTTATAAGTATAAATAAAAATGTTGAAAATTTGGCTAACTTGGGACTCCTGACATAATTGAAATGATGCCGGTAGACCATGCTGGGTTAAAGATAATTACGCACAAACAACGGCACCGTTATTGCTATAAAAATAATGGCATAACAATTAAACACGTCGTTAGATCCTTCAAAAGATTAATTTTTTTCATGAACGCAAAACCGTTTTTATTAAAGAGAAACACAAAAAGAACATAAACAACCATTGAAGTCAAATTTTATAGCTCCACGTCTTTTCTAATTATTTAAAACAGAACGTGACCTCGAAAAAAGATCGCTTTGATTTACTTCTTCCGCCGCAAGAAAAACGATTACATACATAGCAAACTAACGTTACCTTTATCTCTATAAAAATACGAGTATCACAATCAAAACAAAGCGTTAGATCCGTCATAATCACGAGATAAAATTAATTCACGAACACAAAACCTTCCTAATAACATAAAGACAGAAAAAAGAACGTAAACAACAATTTATTTAGAGCCACGCATAATTAGTACGTCGACTAGTAATTAAAGAATATGCATTGGGAGCGAAAGGACAACAAATTAACTAATTATAGGTAAAATGCAGAAATTGTTTAATATCGAAGTATGTAAATATCTTATTAACTGGCGTTAATTTAACATTTCGCGTCAAATTAAAACCTAGAAATACATGCACCGCTTCTCTTGCGTGTTTGGCTGTAATTTATTACGCTTTACGTTTTTTGATGAGCATCCGCTTTCATTTTATCACTTTGTTTACAATAAAATGATGATTTTTCGTGCTTAGTAAGTTCAGATGATTTGCATATTAGCAAATATGCTTTTCTATGAATAAGGCATAAAGAAAAGTTTAGCTAACTTATGTAATAGTAAATAATGTATTAAAAACAAATTGAAATGAATGTAATCCGACCAAAAATCTGGCGCTTGTTTTTCCTCTTCGGTTGAAATTTATTGGGCTGATAACTTTTTTCGCTCGTCTTTATTTCTTTTCAACGAGGGTTTTTTTTATTATTATTTCGTCAGTTTCGAGTCCAGATGATTTGAGCGTAAACAAAAAGGCGATTCTTTGAAATACCTATAAAATTCGTCTGTGTTCGACCGACGACGTCATAGGGAATTCCAACAGTGGCTCTTAACATGTACATCTCGATTACTAATTATGCCCTAAAATGCAAACAAAAACCTATCGCTTATTATATGTTATATCTACCACCTCTTTAAGTTTTGTAACTTAATTTTGAAACAGGCTGTATATTATTAGTTTTTATTATGTTAATAGCAGAATTCTTTTTATATATTTGTTAGAAACGAACTATCATTAAATTGAATAATTAAATTATTTATAGTAGACATTTCTTTAATTAATGAACAGATTTCATATTTTCTTTTGTATATTAAATTCTTTTTGACTATGGTATTGCGCCTATAAATTTAGCAACGAGAAGTCCGCTTCGTATCGTTTTATTTAGTTACTTTTTTTTGAGATTGGGGTTTTTGATACAAATACGAGCTGAGAGACTGGTGAGAATCGCAGAACCAGTTATAAAACACATACTCATGAAAAGTCGAACCGATACTGTTTGAAACAAAAAAAGACAGGCTGTTTATAGTTTTAGCTCGAAAGTATGGAAATTCTGTGATATTTTTGCATGACATATAGAAGTGTTTGTGGTTGATTATTATTCTCAGCTATTTTTATGCAGTACAAATATTGATACGGGAATGTTGAGTGGAGACACTCCAGATTTTTACGTTAACATTTTAGAACGTCAAAAGGCCGACTTATCATTTGTTTGTGCACATTTAAGCGATCAAGTAACCAACACTTAATTGCAAAATACAAAAACTGTTGCAAATTATATTGAAAGTATCAGTTAAGTAATAATTATATTTTATAGTTCAAGTAATGATGTCGAACATAGCTGCCAAATTAACAACCATATAGGATTCAGGACTCAAATAACTCCAAAGTTCCTAAGTTATCATACATTCGTTATTGTAATAAATATAAATATATTTATTTTATTTATATTTAGATAAGGCTGATAACTGAAACCTAAGAAAATCCTAAAATTTTAATTGTATAGATAAATAATAACGTAAATAGATGTTACACCAAGCACAGAAATAGTCAAAGACAGTAAAACCAATTGTTATCAATGGATAAAACTCGGCAGCACGAGGTGATATCCTCAGTCATTGGAGTTTATACGGCAAAGAAAAACAACTCTAGATTGCCCGGTCGAAGGTCGAAAGCTCCGGCTATAGGTTAGATTTATCCCGGAGTGGTGTGGTGATTCTTACTTTCTAATTCAGAGCACGTTTCTTTAATACCATCACACATCCATACTCAGCCATGCTTAACTGGTTAAATTTGTTCGAGTCCATTGTTACTGTATCCTTATATTCTTTCTACAAACGCATAATTCATACTTTGCGGTCGTGTATCATATCAACTTACTTTCAGACGAAGCTCTTAATTTTCATTTCATTACGTAAATGTTTTGGCAGCCTTTATTAAAACGCGTTTATTCCATGAAATCTTTCCTTCTAAAAATGATATGTTGGATGCTTTGAAAATGAAAACTTTACTAACGCAGAAAGTATAACATTATTTTTCAACGGTAAAATGTTATAGTCAAACTTTTTCACCGTACTATAATTTAGATTGATTCAATATATGATTTTGACATGGACAGACAGGAATTTAAATGCATTATCACTGCCGCTATGTTTTGCATTAACTGATTAATATATTTAATTTTGCAGCCTACATGATATATAGTGAATATATTCTTTGAGTTTCATGTTACAATTAGGACAACAAGAATGTTGGTGAATCATGCATCTGATTGGTAGAAACAAACTAGAACCGGATTGTCCAAAAGTCTTTAAAATGACTTTTGAAGAAACATGTTACTTTTAGATTTTTTAGATAGATGGAAAGATTTGAACTTAAAATTCTTTGTACTATCAAAAAGCCGTTATAAATGCAGCAGATCAGCTGCTAATTTCGTTGATTTCAGAAGCTGTGCTGAATATATCGAATTTTGTGTTCACTAAACATTTGCGTTAGGTTTTAGATTTCTGCTTTCATTGGAAGAGGAGGAAAGTTGTTTAGATATGCCTTGCTTGAAGCCAAACACTTTCGCTGCAAGCATAACTTAATTAAAAAAGTTGCAGCTCCGCGTCGCTGCACTGAAAAAATCCGTTACGCATGTCAATGAATATAAATATACAAAATAAAAAATTGCCATCGTTTTTTATTTCCTACTGCTTCTAGTTGCTTAAGCCGGGGATGTAGGCTAACGCATATATTTCTATTCTAAATGGAGAGTGGAATTTTTGATACAATTTTCGACCTTCCACTAGATACAAATCTGGGCGCGAAAAAATCCTGTTTATTTTACTGCTGCTGTGCCTAAAACAGTGGAATGGTGGCGCTCTCTGATGTCTTTCGTGTATATATGTGGAACCCGAGGCGGGGCAAGACCGTTGTCGGGCGGCAGAGGTTTTTTTTATACAACTACTCCAATATATTGGCCGAGATAAAGGCGACAAAACGTTCGTTTTACATAAAATATGAAATTCACTTTTGCCATAAAAGTGGGGCGACGATACTTTCAACCCTTCATAAATATTCAATGGGAAAATTTATGCGTTATAGTTGTATAGTCTGCGTGTGCATTAGTATAAATAAATCATCCCCTGATATACTTCTATTGCCTTTTGTTTCTTTGTTACCTAATAAGATAATTTATGCAATTTTTATGGAGGGACAGTGGAGACCGGACTAGATAAAATATATTGGTATTATAATAGAAAACTTGGATGCGTTGAAGTCACAAGGGAAAATTCATGGAAATTTATTATGTAGAGGAAATAGTATAAGTGGCTACTTTTGTAGTTGCAAGGGTCCTAATCTCAATCAAGTTTGACATATGAACTAATAATAGGTTACTAGTTATTTGCATAATTATTTGTTATCAAATTGTATCCATCTAAAGAGCCCAAAAAATTATGTTGGTAATACGGGATGCCCCAAAGTTAACACAAGATTTCAATTTGTCGACATTCGTGCAGTTTTGTTTTGGCAACCCTGTTTAAGAAACTATTTGATAGCCGAAAGTTTTTTATTTAGGGCTAATAAAAATGGAGTGTTACACGATAGAACAACGTGTCTTCATTATTGAACAATACAGACAAACGACCGCAGTTCGAAAATTTCATACAAAATAGGTAGGATTAGTGTTAGAGAGATTAACTGGAAAATTCTGCGAGACTGGATCCGTTGGAGACACTAAACAGACTGGTCGTCCAAAAACTAGCCCTTCAAATGTTGATATCGAAACAGTGCGTGTGAGTGTCGGTGACAATCCAGGAACCTCAATTCGGCGTCGTGGACCAGAATTGCAAATTTCAAGAAGTTCTCTACAGCGTATACTCACTAGAGATTGGGTAACCATGCTTATCAAATTGAATTAACACAACTGCAGCCTAATGACCATGCACAGCGACAAGAGTTCATTGAATAATCTACAAATGGATGCTGATTTTTCGGGCAAAATCATCCTAAACGATAAAGCACATTTTTACCTTGATGGATTTGTTAATCGCCAAAATTGCTGCTTTTGGGGTTCTGATAACCCACATGTGATCGTCGAAAAACAAATGAATCCACTACGTGTCACTGTTTGGTGTTAATTTTGGGCTGGAAGCATAATTGGACCATACTTTTTTGAAAAAGAGGAGACTGGTCAAGCAGTGACTGTTACTGGTGCTCGATATCGCGACATGATGACACAGTTCTTTCTGCCGAAATTGGATGATATTGATGTGGCCAATATGTGGTTTCAACAAGACGGAGCCACATGCCATAAAGCCTGCGAAACAATTGAATTACTGCATGAGACATTCCCACGTCGTCTACTCTCTCGTTTCGGTGATCAGAATTGGCCCCCTAGAATGCGTGATTTAACATCATTAGATTTCTTTTTATGGGGTTATTTGAAATCACTGGCCTGTATCAACAAGCCCACAACCACTCGTGTATTAATGAAGAAGATTAAACGATGCATCAACGGAATTCACCTATATTTATGCAAAATGATCATGGAAAATTTCGACTACCGAGGGCGTACCTGCATGCAAAGCGGTGTAGGCCAAATGCCCCATGTGATATTTCATAAATGACCCTATTCTATGTAGTTTATGATTCAATAACAAAACAACAATCAGAAGACTAAAAACGGTTCTATTTAAATCAAATCTTGCGATATTTTTGGGACAGCCTTTACATTAACATGTCCTTCAATACTAAGACCAGCACTACAGCAGGAATCTTGAGACTTTTAATTTCTTGTTTGATACACATTGTAGTTAAGTATTTTAAGCTGTAATTTTGAATATTAATTTAGCTACTGTTCACTGCCTTGTAGTTAAAGCAGATGGTTATCACACCCACGCCTGCAAATTTTAGCGCTTGCACATAATTTAGAAAGTTTTTATTTTTTCAAGGCTTACATATCCTTCCATACTTTATTTCTACTTAAAACCAAGTACAGCTAATTCGAGCTTCGTTCTTAATTAAGAGCGTCAGTCTAAGCTTCTGATATTTAGAAACATTAAGAATGTCAACTAAGAGTTTTGACAACCAGAAGCAATATGTTTTACAATTGAAAGAGTTAGAGTCTGGGTAAAAGAAGAACATAAGGAAACAGTTAAAATCAAAATATATTTACGTATTCGTCGTATTCGTATACGACCCCGATGATTGTGAGCCAAATATATTCTGCAAAAGCGATATCTAGAAATTGTCTACTGGATTAGTACCAGATGGGAAAGTTTCAAATGTCGTTTTTTTTGTGAAAACTATTTAAAAACAACAGTAAAACATTTTTTTCAAAGTATTGGCCCTCGCTTTTTACACATTTTATCCATCTCTTGGTCAATTTATGGATACCATTCCAACAGAGAGCTTCAACTTTCATTGATTTCATCGAGCCATTCTTGTACATCCTCCAAAGTCTTCAAGAGTTACTTAGCCAATTCCTGTCCCATCGATGAGAAGAGGTAACAATCAAAAGGCGCTAGGTCTGGAGAATACGGCGGGTGGGGTAGGAGCGCACAACCAAGCGAAGAAATCGTTTCTTTGATCACTTTGGCTGAATGTGCAGGAGCATTGTCATGCTGCAGAATGACTTTGCCGTGTCTTCGAGCCCATTCTGGGCATTTTTCGATCAATGCGTCGTTTACATTGATCATTTGTTGTCGAAAGTGGACGGTATTAACTGTTTTGCCGGATTTGAGAAGCTCGTGGTACACTACCGCTCTTCTGATTCCACCACACGTTGTCTTCCTCCCAAAACAATCCGGTTTTGTACTCGATGTTGATGGTCGTCCTGGTGTTACCCAGGATTTCTTACGTTTGGGATTCTCAAAATATATCTATTTTTCATCGCCAATTACAACCCGATGCAAAAAAAACCTTTCTTTTGTGGCGTAAATGCAGCACTTCGCACACCATTTTTCGTCTTTCCAACTGTCGTTCGTTCAGTTTGTGTGGAACCCATTTTCCAACCTTTTGAATCTTCCCCACGGCTCTCAGGCGATCGGAAATGGCTTGCCGAGTGGCATTCAACTCCACCATCATTTGTTGTGTTTGTGTATCGTTTTCATCCAATAATGCTTGCAATTCGTGGTCTTCAAACTTTTTTGGTCGATTTGCACGTTTTTTATCAATAACATTGAAACCACCACTTTTGAAACGTTAAAACTAGCGTTCACAAGTCTTGACAGTTGGAACAAGATCGCCGTACAAAATTCTCTACAAGAATTCGATGACTTTCCGATGCTTTTTTCTTTTGATTGAACAAGAAAATCATTAAATGCTCTTTATTTGGCTCAAAATTCGACATGTTTAACTCGAAATATAAGTATGCACTTTGGGTTCCAAAGGTTATTTCAATTGATTTCATGCACCATCTCTTGATTTTAAACATTTTAAACTTGCACACCTGGTATACAATTGCATTCTTAAAATCATAATTTTCACAAAAATAAAAAAACAACTTCAGGCTTTCCTCTAAGCTAAACGCAAACAGGACAATCGTTAGTATGTACGTAAAACTTAAATAATATGTTTTTGTAATAAATTTTAAAATTAGGAACATGTAAGTTCCACTGGGCTGATCGTGTTGAAATTTTGTATGTAAAAGTGGTTTGTGGAACGTAAGTTGTGTACAAAATTTCATCTCGATAGCTCTGTTTTAACGACTAGTTTACTTATTTATTAATTACATTTGATTTATCGTATTCGTAACTTTCACTTCATGTCTTTCAGTTTAAGCTTATTGTAGTTCAGTTGTCAAACTTTCAGTAGCAGATTATAAAGCTCGTGGCGAAAAATCAGCATCTTCATGTGAGATAAAGATGTGAGATAAAGAAACAAAACTGTTGTGCCAGGACTTATAATCTATACGCGGAGATATGTTACTATTTCTAACATATTTTATTTTAAAGCAAAAAACCAGGACAACTGCGTTGTTTATACGTGGCACACTTGCAGACCTTTCTAATGCTGTGGACGACGCGGCGGAGACACATCACCAAAAGGAAGAAAATGGTCCCCGACCCCTTGAAATTTGGCATACGATTCAGCAGTATAGTCTATTGCAACCAAAGCGGCGGTGGTCTTATAGCAGTTTGTTTAAGAGTATAGGTACTAATGTTTTATGTCTTGGTTTCACGCCGGCGAATTGTTCTAGTTTTTCTCAAGAAAAAGCACGTCTACTTCCGAATCCGACGCTCTAGGGTGGAGGCGAGAAAGCAGCGCAAAGGAGCAATTCGGCGCCGAGAGGTAAGCCAGCAACAACGGCTCTTGGCGCCCGCCGCCAACCAGAAAGCGCCTACTGTGCGAAAGCTTGGGAGGTTTGAATGAATGACCGCTCTTGAGTTTTAAGAAATTGAATGCAATTTTCGAGGGGGCATCGAAACAACACGTATATACTCTTCATATCCAACAATTGGGCATTTATCGTATTAAAATCTGTAAATTTATTAATAAGGGTGAAAAGTAAAACTAATTTCAAATATGGTAGCTTCTCCGTAAGTGCATTTGGGTTATACGTATGAAACTCATCGTAAAACAGAAAACAGCAAGTTGCATGCACTTTTAAATTATAATCTTCAAATTAATTCAATTGATATACAAGGATTGCTATCGGAGAGGTCTTGGTCCTTTTTTCCATGTGCATCCAAAATTCTATGTGGAATTCAAATCGCCTACTAACAATGGGCCGATGTTTTGAAAATATTTAAAATTTATGGCCGCGATCAAAAGCGAAATATATTTCATGCGTATCACTCCGGCCACAAATTAAAAGGCTGAGCATTCTGTGGCGTCAATTACGGATTTGCAAATTTTGAATTGGACAGAATTTATTCGGAATGTTTGTATTGCCAGACGGCAATGGGCGCTCATGATGTAATATCGCATAGGTATATTTAATAATGTGTTAATGGGCTATGTCGTGAATAAAATTCGTGTTTATTGCTTTCGGCTCGGATATTCGCGCCGGCCATTGTTATTACGTCGATGATGTTGCTGCTTTGACGAATTTTATGATTTGAAAACCTACTACTAACCAGCGGAACAGGGAACAGAGGTGTGCGAACAGGATAAATGGAATTATTGGCAATCGCTGATATTTTGTTTGTTCACCCAGTCGGCTATTTTAAATCCGGATAAATAAAGGTACCATATTTTCAAATTCAATACCGTATTAATAATATTAAAACAATATTTGAAATTGAAAAACAAATAATTCGTATTATATTTATCGTAATTATGGATGTTGTTAAATATATTAAAATCAATACGTTATGCACAAATTATCAAATATATCAATTATTATTTTCAACCGCAAATATGATTTTGTTTTATTTTAAAATGGCGGTACGGCTCTATTGCACTCACTTCTGCATCAAACCATATGCTACTTTCATATGCGTTAATTTACCAATTTCAATTTGCCAATAATTTCATTAATTCGCAATTAACTTTTTGAGGATTCAAAATTGCATATCTCCCGTTTTGGACATGATTTATGTATGTCAGTGAAACCTAATTATTAATACTTTCAATAATATCTAGGTACAGACAGGGCGATTTTCCATCGCGGGTGGACAAAAATTAATTATTTGTCATTAGATCTGTCCGTTTTTGAATAAATAAGTTCCAAATTACTACTATGTTCTGTCAGTTATGATTTAAACATGCTTCTCTAACAAATAGTTTAATTACTTACTAGCCGAGACGATATTAACTGATGTTCTTCTTATACTGATTTTGAAGATATTTTTGTTAGTTCCTCAATTTCATAGCTTAGACAAAATCGAAATCTTGATAGTTAGTCTCAATTTTTATATTCTGGTATGATTATACAAAGTATAGTAAAGGGAAGGTATAGCGATCATAAAAAAATCGACCTGGAGATTTTGACGGATCTCCACGTTTTGAGTGCTCCTGAATCCATTTTGATTATTTGTGTGTGTGTGTATGTATAAATGATAGCGGTCAAACCATTTGAAGTGAAGCAATGAAATTTGGCATACGGCTATTATCGCAAAAACTTAGATCTGTATCAACTTTTCAGGCATATAAGACCCTCGAAAGTACCTGTTTACCTACACAGTTTTGAAATTTGTTCAAGTAAAGTAGTCCTTAAAATTAAGCCATCGCATTGAAGTTTCGTGCACATCTTAAATAATACTAAAAACTAGTAGATACAAATTTTCAGCCTGATCGATGTACTGGAAGTGCTATTTTTATAATTTTGAAAATTCCAATTTTAGTAGACTTTCTAATAAAACAATTTACAGAAATGTTACGAAAATGGTAAACATGGAAAATGCTACGTAATTGATATATTCCGTGTAAAATTGAAAATCGGAAGTGGGACTTTACCATCATAAATTTAATTTTAGCTATGAATTTAAATTCTAAAATTGGACCCTTACTTTATTTGTGAATTCACATTTTAAAATTACAGTCTTTGCAAAGGGTTTTTTTACAAGCATTCAATATGACAGACTAGTGAATAGAATATATAATTTTTAAGCACAAAGTATTGTACTTTACATTAAGAAATATTAAAAATATGCCGATGATATATATGTACTGAAAAATAATTGAATATTCTTTATGACTATATTACTGTATTGAATATAGACATTGACGTTAGTGTTAATTATGAATATCAAAACTTTTGCTTTTAATTTTGAAGTATTGTACATTACATAAAAAAATATTTAAAATATTCCGATAATATACAACCTGTTGCAGAATTAAGTTACAAATCTTAAAGGGGTGGTAGACATAAGAAATAATAAGTGATAGGTTTTTGTTTGCATTTTGGGGCATAATTAGTAACCGAAATATTAATTACATGTACATGTTAAGAGCTACTGGAGGAATTCTCAATGACGTCGTTGGTCGAAGACATACGAATTTTATTGCTATTTCAAAGAATTACCTTCTTGTGTAATGCAGTTGGACTCCAACAGACGAAATAATAATAAAAAAGGAATATAGGCAAGCGAAAAAAGTTAAAAGTCTATTAAATTTCAACCGAAGAGGAAAGACAAGGAGCACATGTGTGGTAAATTTTTAACTAATATTTTCATTTCGATGTATCTTATTGATTATTTACGATTATGCTAGTTCGCCAAACTAGAAAGGTATAAGATTTATTCTCAGAATGAAGTTTTTGCTAACATGTAAATCACCTGAATCTATTAAATACGAAATGAGAAAGAAATGTGTTTTTATAGTGGCTAAAATCATATAAATGAAAGCACATACTAGGCTACACTAAAATCTACAAAAAAAACCAGTGCAATAATTTACAACCACAAAGGCAAGAGAAGCTCTTCTTGTTTACTACCGTTTTTATTTGATTCGATATGCTAAATTAAACGCCAGCTAATAAGATATTCCATTTATAACTATTTTACAATTTATTTAATTTTATATTGAACAATTTTTGCATTCTTCGTATAATTATTATAGTTTATTTGAAGTTATTTACGTTCCCGGCTCCTCGAAGTTCGTTTGCCCCTTCTGTCGATATCTATTAAGCCGGTTAAGTCGCTTTAGATTTAAAACTAAGAAGGTAAATGCAATTTGTTATTGATAAAGACGTATTATTGTAATTTTGTACTGATTAATTTTCACTTTACAAAGAGGAATTAGTTTGCAATGGACGATATTATCAGTTTGCATGCGGGGGAAAATGGTAACATAAAGTGAAATTCTCGCAAGGTCACGCGCTGTCTTCTGCAACTCGCCTCAATAAAATTTTACTTCAATGATTATATATGTTCTTTCCTCTGTTTCTATTTCATAAGGAAGGTTTTGCGTTCATGAAAACAATTAATTACGTGATTTTGACGGATCCAACGACCTGTTGAGATAAAGGTGACCTTAGTTTGCGATATATGATGTAATCGTCTTTCTTGCGGCAGAAGATAGTAATATAAAGCCATCTTTTTTCAAGGTCACGTTCTAATTTAAAAGATTCGAAAAAACGCGGAGGTATAAAATTTCACTTCAATGGTTGTTTATGTTCTTTTTCTGTTTCTCTTTGATACGGACGGTTTTGCGTTGATGAAAAAATTTTATCTCGAGGTTTTGAAGGATTTAACGACGTGTTTGATTGTGATGCTGTTATTTTTATAGCAATAATGGTGCCGTTGTGTCTGCACAATATTCTTTAACACTGAATGGTCTATCGGCATCATTTCCATTATGCCAGGAGTCCCAAAGCAGCCAAATTTTCAACATTTTTATTTATAATTAGGAAATACCAGGACGTGATCTTATTGGCGCTCATAACATATCGATTAAGTATTGGAAATTAATTCTGCAACGCCTTGTATAAGTACTGAAAAAGAATTGAATATTCTTTATAAATATATTAATGTGTTGTGGTAAGTATTCTGGAGAATCAATAAAATCCGCGAAGAATACATAGTTTCATTTCAAAATGATGAAAATTGAAACTTTTATATTTATTTTTGCATCATATAAAGGTGTTGTTTTGTTATTATTAATCGCAGGTACTTTTATGCAGCACGTACGGGAATGTTGAGTGGTGACACTCGAGATTTTCTGTATTAACTGACGATGCCAGTGCAATTAAACCTTCTCCTCTCGAATTTCGAAACGCCAACCTTGAGAGGGAAATCTTCTCAAAAAAGAAATACAATCTCATTTTTATTTAAAAAGTTTATTCAGTGTGAAGTGAAAGCGAAAGAATAAAAAAATAAGTTAAAACGACGATGCACTGTTGAGTGGTTAACAAGATTGGTCTGTTATTAAGATAGCAATCAGTTTTATTTCCTACCATAAAGACTGGATGCTGTAATACATACACTTTCTTTAGATGCAGGAGTAGATACGTCGCGTCTTGCACGACGTCTCTGCCCCATCTAATACGAAAAACTTTTTTCATTCACGGTCGTCCTGACGTTTTTATTTACGATAGAGGCCCATCTAATTTTATAGTGTTGTGCTTTCCCGTGTTGTGTGCGGATAGAATATGACACGATTATGCGTAAGAATAAGATTCGACCCCCTTCCGTCTCGTCCAATTTTGTGATTACTTGATTTCAAGAGGCTGCCCTGCCCCTGCCCTTCTACGCATTCAATGTTTCAAGCTTCGCCTTCAATAAAGTGGAATAAACACGGCTCTCCTATAGCCGAGGACCGGGCTGGATCGACTGGTTTGGGGGGAGGAATGGAGTGTTGCAGGATGAATTACGATATTGCTCAGAAGGTTAGTGTTTCGGATGATTATTATATTTTCCGAATACTCATGCTTAAATTATTTGGATAACATTTCGACAAACAACTTTTTAGCATTGGGCCATATAAACCCGGGGCGTAGAATTTTGGAGGGAGGAATATCTTTCCCTTGTTCCTTCTTCTCAACGCAATGCTACGGGCAAGGTTGCGTGAAATATAGCTGTTTAATTCTAGTTTTGTTTTTCGCGTATCAATCGGCCGAGCTGGTTGACGAGCCAGTAAAACTTGTATGGCCAAAAGACTTTCGTTTGAATTGCAGATGAATTGCCGTATTTTACTGCTGATTTTTTTATCTCACTTTACTTATTTCCTCGCATTAAAGTGATTCCTTATGTTGACCTAATAAATGGTGAAGAGAAAGACTATTTAAGTGAAGATGAAATTGGTTGAAAAATGAGAAGGTACAGTCATGCCCCGTTATGAGGGAGATGATTTTTTTTAAAGTATGTCCTATTTGTATGTCCTGTTTGCGCTTCGCGTTTTCAAGTCAAACGCACGGCAATAGGATTTAGATGCTGGTTCGCAATTATATAAAATATTGCAAGATGGTGGGAAGAATTATCTCAGCAAGTTTCGGTCTCTTCTTGGGCTGGCCAGCCCCAACGATGTTGTTGAGAGAGATAAATAGGTAAAAAACGCGATCGCGAGGATTTAAAAACTGAGAGTGACCTTCTCTATCGAAGGTATTCGAATCACTGATCAATTGGAGGAACCTAAAATAACAAAAAAGAACGGAGATCCGGTCCTGCAAGAACATTACGCCCACCGAAAGCTTGCTTTCCAAGAAAAAAAAACTAAATGAAAAAATATCCTAATTACCTAAAGGATAATACAAATGCACAAAATTTCACATCGAGGGGTTGATCTCGATGACTTTCCAAAAAACAAACAGGAGAGACCAACGGTGTGAAAGGAAAGGTACACAAAGGAAAAGAACAAAGGAATTCTAAGTATTTCCCCAAAGGAGGAACCCAAGTAAATTTAAAAAATGTAAGACGCGACGCGATACTACTAAATCGAAAGCGTATGCGAAAGAAAAACATATCTTCTTCTTCTTCTTGGCGTTTATCCCATCACGATGGGGTCCGCTCTTTGGATCGATGCCCTCCACTTTACACGATTTAGTGCGTCTAGTGGGCGTAGGCTACATGTTTTTAAATCCGCATTTATGGTGTCTTGCCACCGTTGTTTTGGTTTTCCTCTTGGTCGTCGACCGTCAACGTTGAGATTGTAGGCAACCTTGACAATTGTTCCTTCTTCAAAGGCGTTCAACCTTGCAATTTTTAAGGAACATTTTTGGCTCTCATTCTATAGAATACCTTTATGTATAGTTTCCTCTCTTAGAATATAGGTAACTGTTGTGTTATAATTAATTGCAGGTACTTTCATGCAGTATAAATACGGGAAAGTGGAGTAGAGAATCTCTAGATTTTTAATAAATAAAATTCAATTTTACTAGGTGCGCTATTTCAAAATGCCGTTTTGTTCATGAAAAATACGCAATTATTTTAGAACAATGGTAAAACATGTTTTAGTTGAAGTATTGCCTCTCGATTTTAACACATTTTGTCCATCTCTGGGGCAAATTTATGGGTACCATTCCAAAAGAAAGCTTCAACTTTCATTGATGTCCATTCATCCATTTTAGTACATCCTAAAAAGTCTTGAAGTTTTGCCTAGCCAGTGCGTGTCCCATAGATGAGAAGAGGTGATAATCAGAAGGCGCCAGATCTGGTGGATACGGCGGTTGGGGTAGGAGTTCCCAACCAAGCTAGGAAAGCGTTCCTTTGACCACTTTGGCTGAATGTGCAAGAGCGTTCCATGCTGCAGACTGACTTTGCCGTGTCTTCTAACCCATTCTGGGCATTTTTACATCAATGCGTGGCTTAAATTGATCATTTGTTGTTGGTAGCGGACGGTATTAACTGTTTCGCTGGGTTTGAGAAGCTCGTAGTACACTACTTCCTTCTGATCCTACAGCATAGTGTCTTCCTCCCAAAACGATCCGGTTTTGTACTCAATGTTGATGGTTGTCCCGGTGTTACCCACGATTTCTTATGTTTGGAATTCTCAAAAAATATCAATTTTTTATCGGATGTCACAACCCGGTGCAAAGAACCCTTTCTTTCGCGGCGTAAATGCAGCATTTCGCACAAACTTTTTTGTCTTTCCATTTGTCGCTCGTTCAATTCGTGTGGAACTCATTTTCCAACCTTTTGAATATTTTCTGCGACTCTCAGGCGAGCGGAAATGGCTTGCTGAGACATTCAACTGCTCCGCCATCATTTGTTGTGTTTGTTTATCGTATTCGTCCAATAATGCTTGTAATTCGTCGACTTCAAACTTTTTTGGTCAATTTTCAAGTTCTTCGTCAATCAACAGGTTACTTCAATAGATTTCATGCGCCCTCTCTTGACAACAAAACGACATTTTAAACTTGCGCACCTGGTAGAGGTACCAAGGAAATGGATTGCCGAGAGACATTCTACTCCGCCATCATTTGCTGGGTTCGTGGATCGTCTTCGTCCAATATTTTTTGTAGTTCGTCATCTTCAACTTTTTTTGGTCAATTTTCACACTATTTGTCAATCAAAAGATTTCATGCACCATCTCTTGACAACAAAATGACATTTTAAATTTGCGCTCCTGATAGAGGTACCAATTACCCTGTAATGTATCACTAAAATGAAAGCAGTATTCTAGAGCTCCATTTGAAAAGACCAGGGTAAATAATCCTACTCAGCAACTGAAAACGGAAAATTTAAAATTTTGTATTGTCTTTCTCGCAAAGAAGTCACATCCTAGCGGTTGGATGTAACTTTCTGTCAAATGAAAGAAATCGGAAATCCGAAGCAACAACTATTAGTTGGTTAGAATAATATTATCTTCGACTTGTATGTTCTTTTCTTACTGAAGATTGCTTTTGGTCCAACTTCCACTTGAGTTGCTTGTGCTGTGATTTTACAAGAGTGGCCTTTTTAATTTTCTTTTAGCTTCCCAAATGGAATAATCAATCTTTCTTTTATATTTGAGCGCTCTGAGAAAATCATTAATAGTTTCGTATTTAACATTTTGAATTTCTGGGTTGTATAGTTGAGTTACACTCATTACCTTGGTGTTGTCAAAGGTACAATGTTACTTTTTCGCGTAATAAAAGAAGGTGAGTATTAACTCTCATTCTAGGAACAACTTCAGGTGCTTTCTGAATCTCCGTCACCAAGGACTTCATCGAGATGATCTTTTGTGCTTAATGAGACTGATATTGAAATAATCATGTAGACCAAACAATGCCTGAAGTATATTCAAAATAAATGCACTCTATTCTTCGTGATAAAAATCCAACCCAATTTTAGCTAATTCACTTAGTGACATCAAGTTGACGAAATGTTGATTAGATTCATTCTAAGTGATAGGGAACTCAAGTTTTAAAAAAACTGTTTCACTTACATGCATAATTACAAGGATTACCAATTCATATATGCTATCGCACAAGAAAAAAGGACCAAGCTCTGTTTCGTTTAAACGGATCTCAGGTTTACGTGACGTGGCAGCTTCAGTATAAGCGTACTAGAATGATGCATTTATGCGCATAATTGGATTTTGCACTTCAAGATGACGGAACGCAGGTTAGCCTGACCTCGTCGACCTAAGCACTAAACCCCACCTCCAAGTGTAAGTGCACTGCGGTCACCAAAGTGTAAATAAATTCAACAAGAGAACTGAATTAAATCCCCGCCGCAGTATAGGAGTTCTTTTCTAAGACCACTACAAATATTCGATTCTTTCGCCTCTCGCCACCCACCAACCATTAAACTGCGATTGAGAAACATTTAAACTTTGAAAGAAAACCACCGTGCTTCGAACTTTCCAGTAAGATGAGATAAGATGATCTCTTCCATGCAGGACCGTATGCTTATTATTTTTTCAGTTTTGTTCGTTTCAGGAGTTTTTACCCGTTTGAGTTCGATTTTTAAAGCTTGCTAGTGCAGCAATTTTCGCAAATCGTTAAAACTACGTTGATTTTAATAGCTCATTCCATGACTTCTCATTTTAAAATTTCGAGCCGACCATTTCAGCAGGTGCATTTTTCCGAGTGATTTTGCCTTTTGAAGCGATTTAATTGACTAGTCATAATTTATGCACGGTTTCATGTCTATTGCGAATTCACTGGACCCTCTTTCCCCTTAATCACAGTCCATATCGCTTCGTTACCCTCACACATGGCCACCGTGATTTTTGTGAAATGAAATCAATATTTGAGGACGAGGTGTAGGTGCAATTTACCTTCGTGGAACATGATGAGTTTTATCCACATTGCTTTCATTAAAATTTACGCTTTTTGATAGATTTAATACCGTGGAATAATTTTTATGCCGATATGGCAATCTTACCCACAAAATTCGTTGTTGTAAAAAGTATAAAGTGTTGAATTCAGAATATGCATATTAACACTACGATAGGTAATGAATGCTGGTTTTTGTTCCAGTTTAAAAGAATGTTTGTTGCTCGAAATTACTTCAACACAATTGAACGCTAATTAGAAACACAATGCTTTGAGGCTAAAGCATGAGGAAGCAAAGACTAAAATGAATAAGAGAAAAATATAAAAAGTATTAATAATATATTTTACGAGGTGTACAACTATAAAGTGCTGATTTCAGACAACTAATGGTGCACCAAAGCAGTTTTTGCTATAATAGTTTAACACAGACACTGAATCACATCGATTATTTTGAGAGGAAATGATGAACATGCTCCATCGCAAAATTCGTGTGGACTATGATTTCAGAGATCCAAAAGTGGTGATTTTGAAATTGCAAACAGGAGACATGGAAAACCCCCTAAAAAATACGATACAGAATTGCATGCATTGTTGCAGGAAGATGGTTTGCAAACACAAAAACCACTCTGTTGCAAATCAAGCTGTCTCTAATACTTACGACAGATGGGAAAATTTAGAAGATTAGTAGATGAGAACTACACGAGTTGAGCGAAAGGCAAATGGAAGAGCAAAAACACGTGTGAAATTTTGTTCCCTATTTACGAGAGGATGTAGTTTTGGCATCGTTAGGAGTTAACGAAAAGTGGATTTCCTTGGAGCAAACCAAGCATATGCCAAGGGTATGGCCAATAGCTCGTACCACATCAAATGCAGGACCGAATCGCTTTGGCAGGAAAAAATGCTATGTTTGGTGGTACCAGAGAACTTATAGCTATTATGAGCCGTTAAACGAAGAAAAGCGGCTAATACTAAACGCTAACTTCGACAGTTAGTCAATTTTAATCATTTGTTGCAGAAAAAAAGATCAGAGGCAACAGAAAGTCATTTTTCTTCACGACAATGCTCCATCATAGATGGCAAAACCCGTTTCTGACACATTAAACGCACTCAGCTGGAATCTCATATGGTTTACTCACCAGATATGCACTTGCCTCGCAGCACTTTGGTTCGTATGAAAACGTGTAGCAAATGACTAAATGTATTGTTCGCGTCAATAGGAAAATATTTCTATTAGCATGGTATTCACAAATTGGGCCAAAGGTGGAAAAATAAACAAAAAGCGATGGAATATCCTTCGAGTAAATAACTTTTTATCATACTATCGAATATAATTTGTTTTTTAAAACCCGCATTTTATATTTGTACCTGGTAGAACTGAAATCTACAGAGCTAGGAGAGGCCGCGGCGAAAATTATTTTACTTAAGATGTTAATTATTTATAGTTAAATCTGTATATATTAAAAAAGCATTCGTTTATTATTATGCATAAAGGTACGCTTAGGTAGCATTATCAAAATACATCTGCAAGTATCAGTTTTGAGTTGTCCAATATCCTCATCATTTGATGAAAAACGTCTTCCGCGAATGAATTTACGAGGTGTGTTCATTAAGTATCGCGAATTTTGAATTTTCGCGGGTTACGTATATTCGAATTTCAATTTTTTTGTGGCGTTATGTTGGTACTCATGTCTCTCACTCATACCGACAAGTTCGGCCATTTTGAATGTTCAGTTAATTGTTGACAGCTGCTTTGCTTGCACGTGTTTTGGCTCGTCTTCGATTTTTACCTATTCAAAAAAATGGATCAAAGAACCTGTATCAA